>JAECUM010093415.1:0-87895 GCA_016617855.1 Megalonaias nervosa | reverse complement strand
GCTGACGGTGTTTCAAAGACTTCTCGTTCCTCTTCTTCCTCAGGCATCTGTGGGCTGCGTCTGTCATGGTCACTGGGGGTGATGGATTATTTATGAGTGTCTTAAAATCTTTCAGAATTAGTCGAGCTGTTTCGTCTAAATCTTTCTAGTGAAAGAGTTTAAGTTGCTGCATCACTTGACCGTACCGTTGCGATTTTTCCGTGTCTGACATCCATTAACGATTGTAATTCGTGTTGTAACTGGGGCATCTCAGTCAAATGAGGATTGGAGGTAAATGCAGGGTCCGTTGTTCTTGCCAACGACTGTAAGGAACTAATGTCAGTTTTCGTCCTTCCATCAGATTCCAAAGGTCACGTCTAAGATCTTTTGACCCCAGCGGTCCCTTTTATCTTGTTGATCCTTTTCATCTTTGACCCATTTGTGAAGCAGCTCCCCTCTTGAGTCGTGTAATCATTTTTCCCAATGTTGTTTTCAGAAAAGGGTGCTAACAACAGGTGCACAAATTCTCCGCGTTGTACCATCTTTTTCTTTTGACTGATGGATATTTTCTTTTGCACCATTTGGCGAACAACGTATCGATGCTTGGCTAAGCATTCTTTCTGATGTTGAGACAAAGGTATCGTTCCTTTCAAGACATTCAGACAACATTCGCACATGGTATCGATGATGTCTGTGGAGGCGGTTTGAATGAGTAGTTTCGCATGGTTGGACGGGCTTTGGACAGGACGGACAACACGTCCCAATGTTTGGCTAAACGACGAGGCAGTCCTTTACTTTTCTTGCCTTTGGGGGTAGAAGAAGGATGGCTTGGGGGGGGGGTGACATCATTGTTTGTTCTGGGGTGGACACAAAAAATACACTGACGTCGATGACTTGGCACAAGCCTTTTTATCTTATTTTCTGAAGTAGGCCGAAGGATGTGTAACCAGTCTTTTTGACGAACTCTTTTGACTATCGCTTCGGCAAAAATGTGACGACTTTTTCCTATATCGCCAAACAATCCTCCCCTTTGGTTGCTCCCCTTTTTCTTTGGACGATGGGGTCTTTTCAGGGGTAGACGTCGTTGCTTGGCTTAGCGCATTTTCGGATGGCGGGTCAAACGACCAGACGGTCCTTTTCTTTTTCCTCTTCCTTTCTGGAGAGAAAAACGACGATGGTGGTGGTGTGTGGACTTTACCTAGGGGATATCTTTTAGCGTTCAGAAGCTCAAAAACAGATACCCATCGTTTTCCCCGGGTCTTTTTCATAGTGGAATGCGTCGCCACTGATTGTCTCTACGTCGTATCAACTTGATAACAGGCAACGGACTAAATCGGGACAGTTCTTGTTTAGAGAAATCTAGTAAACTCTGTAACATGCCCTCTCTTGGACTTTGTTTTTGGGGCAGGTACTTTATTAGCAGCTGTCGCAGCGGCTAAAGAGGTGGAGGGTGTCACCGCTGGAGGATAAGTTCCTGGAGACACGGGTTTTCCATTTTTGCATCAAATGGGGTAGAAGCGGTGTCAAATTGGGTTTGGGTGGCATCACTAGCAACGGAGAAGTGGAAGAACCTGAGGCTACTGGAGACGCGGTCACTCTCTGCAGGTCGTGGTTTGGGAATGTAAGGTTACGCCCGGAGTATAGTGCCTAACTTGCGGGTAGAAACTGTTTTCTGGGGTCTTACCTGTGGGCTTTTCTTTTTCTTTTTCCTTGGACTTTTCTCTTTCTTAGGCTGTGACCTGGTCTTGACACCACCGCTCTTTTTCTTCTTGGTACGTTTGGGTCGGGGAGTGACTTTTTCTTGGGGATGACTTTGGGTGCATTGTGATCCCATTTTATGAGGAAGCGAATGATGACACCTCCTAGAGAACCGCTACCTCCAAGTTTCAAAATGATTTGCTCCTTGGTGTGAGTGTCAATGTGGAGATCTGCCGGTTGCGTCAAGGCTACTCTGTTTCTCTCAAGAGAGCGTTTAGTTTGATGTGGAATGTGAATGATGCATTGCAGTAATTGACGTGCTGTCACCGTAAACCATCGTATGACTTTTCTGAGACTGGCTTCTAAGACACGAGCAAGCATTTTGAGATTTTTCCGCGACTGATGCCGTACAAGGCACGAATCAATTTGACGGGAAGATGAGACTGAAGGGACGTAATGTTGACGATGTGTGAGACAGACCAAAAGTGACCGCGGTTTTTATAGACTTTTTAAAGTCGACGGGGACGTTTACACGACAGACCGTCCGTCTTGGAACCAGTGGTGAAACAGCTGGGTATGAAATCGCAAATAATCATGGGTAATGGGTTTTAAATCTCCACCAGTAAATAGTCGTGAGGGGTTGGAGTGGCATCGTCGTACGACTGTGTCCGAAAAGGAGTTCCTAACTGTTTGACAAAGACTTGCACTTACGATTTATCTCTAGAGCTTTTAAACAAGGCCACGTGATGAGCGTTGAGACTGATGGTGCGATTGGCTTTACTTTGCTGAAACAAATTTTGGGTGATGTAAATGACACTGGCATTACGATGATGCCCTTTGCGTGCAAACCAGTTTCATTTCTTCTTCATCTTCTCCTAACATGTCGAAGATGACCAGATGAGTTTGACTGGGATCAGACACGATCCCGTAGTCTTCGCCAGGATTGCCTTCTACAATCACGATCGAATCGCCTTGACTTTCTCGCAGGAGGCTGTACGCCGATTGCCACTCTTAGTAACACCACACGATTGGTTGAGGTGGACGATCGATCAAATGATGTTTATGTTCGATCACACGTTTGACAAATTCGGCTATGCCTGAACCGCTGGGTCCAGCAATGAACATGTTAAAGGGATGGCGAAGATACAAGGCCTCCCAACTGGCACGATCTAAGTTTTCGTCGATGACTTTGAAAGTGGAGGAAGAGGGAGAAGAGACAGCAGAGGTAGCCATAGTGCAGGGAATGTCACTTTTGAAAAGAAGACAAACAGGACAAGAGTTTTTTTTATAGTTTTTTCAGGACACGTTCATTTCAAAAACATTTTAAAAATGGAATACGAAAGACCAAAATACATAACAACCAAATGGTTAAGTACGTCGATAAAATACACATCAAAACGATCAAAGTGGAATATAAACAAGTCACTGTACAACATTTCTGGTGACGAAGGTGTGGTGTCGTAGGGACAGTTTGAAATGTTCTTAGAGGCTCTAAACTTCTCATAGTCACACAGGGATGCTCCTTGAATGGCCTTTCGGGGATGACCATGTCACAAGGTCACTTTTTTCACTGCACACTTTAAGTTCACTTTTTCCTTTAAATGTATAACACAAATATTGCGCAATGTAAGCCACTTCTTTCCTGCAAGCCTCGAAACCAAGACTTTGCAGTCACGTACATCTTTCCAGTGAGAGTGTAACCAACAAGCTATTCACATATCTTCGTAAGCATCCGGAGTGGCTAAAATTTCACAAACGTTTCTTCAAAGAGAGGTCTAGAAGTTTGCAGATGAAAGCGCATGGCTTTTAACAGAGTGAGTTTCTCATGTACATTTAAAGGAAACACCATCATGTTTTTCGTTGTACCTAACAGTGTAAATCGTGCAGAGCCCACAAGGAATCGGCTGGTAAACAAAATCCCAGAAAGGAAGTCACTAAGACACACACCACTCGACCACCCAAATTCATTGGATACAGTTCTCGTAAAAAGTGTTGGTAATCCGGCACAGTCTGAATACTGTCATATATTTCCTTCCACAGCAAATGTTGTATCACGAATGATAAAGGTCGTGGCATGGTAGCAAGTTTTTATAACCTCTTTTGTTGAAGGTAATAAACGTACATTTTGCACAGAACTGACCGTATTCCAATGGCGTATCCAATTTGTTTAGACACTAACTCCCACACCAGGTCGCACAGACGTTTCCTGATGAATCAAGATTTGTTCGTGTGAAAGAAATAGTAATCCTCTAACTCATCCTCTGGAATTCGGTGTAGTATGGTTAACTTGTAAGAAGTAGGATGAGCAGCAACCAAAGTCTTCTGGTCCTCGGTCAGTTGAACAATGTTTGACAACTGGAACGCTTGCAAATGAATCATTCCTCTTATAAAATTCAGGTACCAGTGGTTTAAACATTGGTGATGTAACGGATGCAATTATTCTTTGCGTTGGACTTGTATTTTGACAAACTCTGGGCAAATGCGTTCTCTCAACTTCACAGGCAAATCACAAATGTTCTCTTGTAAAGTATCCATCAAGAGATTATTGACGTCGTCCAACTAAAGGTAGGTACAGTGCGGAGACCATCGAGCATGTTCCAGGTAAGCGGAATCTTTCTGTTCCCACTGGTGAAGTGACACACCGCAACTGAAGCACTTGACTTTATCACCTTCGCCCAGGTAGATAAATCCGGCTCTGGTTAATTCCTCGGGTGCAGGTTATACCAGATATTTAGGCCATTGTCCTTGGAAGGTTTGGAATCGATATTCAAAGTCGCAGTATTCATACAAACGCATAGGGAACGAATATTCTTCTTTCACATGTTCATTTCGACGAGGGTACGGTGAAACCCGCAATAGTTTACTCAGGTATCAATGACATCCGTAGGGTGGTAGTCGCATGATTTCACGTGGAAGATGACATTGACCACGAAAACCAGTAAAGAGTCCACGATAACGAGTGACATCACGTTTGCATCCGTCAGGTTTGACACGCACAACATTATTTTCCATGGTAGGTATTGTAGTAGTAGTAGTAGTAGTAGTAGCAAAGTTCCCATGATGTGGTACTGAATCGCTGAGGTCATAGAGTACGGCATCCCAGTAGTAAGAAAAAAGGAGGTTTCTAGCACAAAAAAATGACGTACCCTAAATTAGCAATATAGAACCAGTATTTTAAAATTCTGAGGCCTCGACATGACGAAAAATAGGTGTCGCCACATGGCGAAAACACTCCTATATAGTGGGAGAAAAGGGATTTCAAGCATATTCCAATAGACAAACCCACAAACACATGTTTTTTACATTTATTTTGACATTTTAAGGCTTAAATAAATAAAGAAGAAGTAAATTTCTAGCACAGAAAATGACGTACTCTAAATTGCTGGTTTTTACATTTATTTTAACATAGTATGGGAAAGAAGATTTTTTAATATTATGAAGTACCACATGAGAAAAATCATCACCATCAATGGCATATATTTATCAACCAAAAATTATATCCAAAATATCAAACTGAGTGTTTCGGTAACCTAACGCTAGAGTATTTATTCCATCGACGCAATATCGTTTATCATCAAAATTTGTAAGTCCAAGTTTATTAACAACATCTGTTTTAACATTATGTAAGTATGATCTTATTGTCGTCATTGTTGCATGTTGGTTTTTCACTTGGCCAAATAAGACTTCTTTAAAATTATCGAAAACGAAGTTATCTTTTACAACAGATTTTTTAACACCTTTAGCTTTTTTAGTTTCTTTTATTTTTTTCAATCCAGATTTTAACGAGTACATTCTACTTCTAAGTCCGACGTATTCGAAAACAATATCAAAGTTAAACTCGTCTTTAAATTTCCCAATAACTTTCTTGTTTGTATTATCATTAAATCCAGTATCCGCCGGAACATCTGATAAGTCAAATAAATTTTTATTGTCATAAGTTTCCTTATATAAATCATCAACTCCGCCTATTTCATAAACGAGCGAGTCTGTGTCGGTAAACAACAATTTTGCATCTGGCCAGATTTTCTTTGTAAAATTATAATGAAAATCATACATCAACCATTTTGAAATTTCTAGCACCGACGCGCCAACATAAATTGGCTTGTCAAGAATCAAGTTTGTTTTAAATTTTTTAACGATATGTAAATTTTCGTTTATTCTTATTGAGCCATTAAATCTTTCTGATGCAACTAGTTTACTAAAACGTATTGTTCACAAGCTCAATATCAACGCGTTTTCTAATGTCTTCCATCGTTTTTCCAAATATAGAGTTATTTATAAGTTTAAAAAAATCTTTTTCAAAGTCAGTTTTTGCAACTGTCCGCATATCAGTATTGTATTTGATATAATCTGCCATCCAACGGCTTTGTTTAACTTTCAATACTCGATGAACTTTTTTCAATATTAGTCCGGCATTTAAGGCTTGCTTAAGGTTTCGGTAATGACAAACATAATTTCGTTTATTAAGTAAATTTGGAACTAATTTTTTAATTGAGCACGCTCGTCCTTGCCGTAACGATAACTGCTCTGCTGATAATAAATCGTCTGTTATTATCATCTTTTCTGCGCAAAACGGATAATCATTATGATAATCATGCAACGAACTAGGATAATCTACATCAACTTCGACGAAATAACTAAAATCAGAATCACAAAGATCTGTTTTTAAATTTTCAGTTTCTTTAAGAAAATCTTCCGGGTCTACCCAACCAATACAACCTAAAGGCATTGACTGAGACATAGCCCAACCATAAAGATTTTTTTTTATCTTGGTAAATGATATAATTTGATGGTTTTTCTGAGTCATAATTTTTCATATATTTGTTATTCGAAATTGCATGTTTCTTTGTTATAACACTGATTCCGCCGCGAATACCTTTATTAATAAAATTAAACATATCGACATCTGTAATAAGTTCAACTTCAGCTTGGGTAATTTTAAATAACGCGTCCCAACTTAACCCAGGCGAAGAGAAATACCAACATGGATCTAAACCATAATTTGCTGTACTGGTTTTTCGAAAACTTTGAAACACATCATCAAGTAATAGCGTGTCCTGAATCAAATACAAATCTAAATAGTCGCCGAAGGTTTTGCAATCAAATTTTTCTCAAACATTTAATGCGTGTTTATAATCAGCATCAGTAATATGTTCTAAAGTTAATGATGAATAAAATTTATCTTTATTTGGTAAAGATGTTTCTTCAAGCCTTTCAATACAATCTAAATATTCATATGGGAAAATACCTTTATTTTTCATCAAATCAACAGAAAATTCCCCAAAGTTTCCACTAAAATACTCTGTTAAACTCGGGAATTCCTTACAACCTTTTACAAGAGCGTCTAACGAACTATTCATGAATTGCAAACTATCAATAAAACGAAGATGCCCAATTGTCAATGACATAAATTTTTCAACATTATTCGGAATTCCGCTAATTTTAAATTCTTCACAAACTCGTACAATATCAGGGTGGCCCAATGCGGATATAATAAAATGGCCATCATAACTTTTGAAATTATGCGCAATACATGGAACAAAACGCAGTGTATTAAATCGTTTGTTACATTCAACATGTGCTGCTCCACGAAATTTTCCAGTTAGCCCACAATGATCCGCAACTTTATCATCATTTAATTTTTTCCCACAAATATGGCATAACGTGGCTGCGGAAAACTCTTCACACTGAGTTTCTGTTGTTTTTGCTCGTGCGGGTTTACTTAGTTTTATTAAGATTTTTGCCGCTTCACAGAACAATTATTGTAACAACCAAACTGCAGCATCAGGGTCATCATTAGATCTTCTGCGATATAATCTAACGGGCTCGGATAAACTTGGATCAACTAAACATGTTATTTTATATGCAACAGCAACTGGAATATGTTTTTGTATATGAATTGTAGCTCGCGAACCAGCAAAACTTACTTGTTCCACAATTGGCTCTAAAATTGATTCAAAATCGTATGTTATCGTAAACGGAATGATGGGTTTTTTGTTATGCTTCGTAAATTTTAAAAATTTGTCTTTTTCTGCCGGCATTGTTACACGCTGGACGTCATCGCAATATTTAAAATGTTCTTTTAGCAACCTGGGTTCACTAAAACCTTGCAAACATTTGCAACAAAAGTATTTTTTATTTTTTTGTTTGCTGTATTGCTTGCCAATAAGTCCGTCAAAGTTTTTGATAAATGAATAATGATTTTTTCATAATAATAAATTTAAAGTTTTACCCACAGAATCATTTGTGATTGGAAAATTACTTGGAAAATTGTTTACAATTTTCTGCTGCTGTGTAATTTTTGTTATTCGTTTTGGAAATACCTTATAAGTTTCTTCTTCCAGTCCAAATATATTAATTCCATTTGGCAATAAATGTAAATTATTTTTCTCAAACAGATCTATTTGTTTTAATGGGGTTGGGAACTTTATTCCAGTTAAATTAAATTTTGAAATGTAATCAATGTATTTTGAAACTCTGTTTGGATTTCTTTCGACGGAGAATAACCCAACTGATACGCTCCAGACTAAACACTTATTGTCATTGTTTTTTACATTGACGCAGCAATGAGTTTCTCTTATTTTTAACGGCAACTCAACAAACGTTCCAACACGAAGCGGGTCGTAATTGTCTGAGTGAAACAATAATTTTAATTTTTTCATCAAAACCCAACCTGATCCGAAAGAAGTATACTCATCAATAAGATTATCAAATTCTTGGTGTTTTTCGTCGGAAATATTTTCAATATCATCATCAATGAGGAAAATAATTGGCTTTAATACTTTTAAATAAGGAGTGACAAACTTTTCAGCATCAATAGCGTGTTGGAATAAAACTTTTAACTCAATAACCAATTTTACATTTCCTTGTTTTGCTAAAATATATTTTATTGCTTTTTGGATAATATTGCTAAGGATATCTTCGTCAACTGGTTCAACTTTATACGTTTTGCTGAACCCAGCGAATGATGATTCAACTTCTTTAATATTTATCTTCTTTTTACTTTCTGCTTTCTTTTTTTCCTCTATTGCTTCTTCTATCAGACGTTGCTCTTTAATAAAATATGCCTCATCAACAAGTTGTTTTAAACGTTCTAAATCAATGTTTTTTATCGGGTATTTTACTTTTATTCCAGTAAGTTCTTCATATTCTTTCGTCAACGACTTAGCTGTCAAGTGACGTGTGTGTTTCGTCCGATACATCTATATAATATTGTTTTACATAAAATTATATTCAAAACGTTCAAAACAACTTGTTGATGAGGCAAATTTTATTAAAGAGCAACGTCTGATAGAAGAAGCAATAGAGGAAAAAAAGAAAGCAGAAAGTAAAAAGAAGATAAATATTAAAGAAGTTGAATCATCATTCGCTGGGTTCAGCAAAACGTATAAAGTTGAACCAGTTGACGAAGATATCCTTAGCAATATTATCCAAAAAGCAATAAAATATATTTTAGCAAAACAAGGAAATGTAAAATTGGTTATTGAGTTAAAAGTTTTATTCCAACACGCTATTGATGCTGAAAAGTTTGTCACTCCTTATTTAAAAGTATTAAAGCCAATTATTTTCCTCATTGATGATGATATTGAAAATATTTCCGACGAAAAACACCAAGAATTTGATAATCTTATTGATGAGTATACTTCTTTCGGATCAGGTTGGGTTTTGATGAAAAAATTAAAATTATTGTTTCACTCAGACAATTACGACCCGCTTCGTGTTGGAACGTTTGTTGAGTTGCCGTTAAAAATAAGAGAAACTCATTGCTGCGTCAATGTAAAAAACAATGACAATAAGTGTTTAGTCTGGAGCGTATCAGTTGGGTTATTCTCCGTCGAAAGAAATCCAAACAGAGTTTCAAAATACATTGATTACATTTCAAAATTTAATTTAACTGGAATAAAGTTCCCAACCCCATTAAAACAAATAGATCTGTTTGAGAAAAATAATTTACATTTATTGCCAAATGGAATTAATATATTTGGACTGGAAGAAGAAACTTATAAGGTATTTCCAAAACGAATAACAAAAATTACACAGCAGCAGAAAATTGTAAACAATTTTCCAAGTAATTTTCCAATCACAAATGATTCTGTGGGTAAAACTTTAAATTTATTATTATGAAAAAATCATTATTCATTTATCAAAAACTTTGACGGACTTATTGGCAAGCAATACAGCAAACAAAAAAATAAAAAATACTTTTGTTGCAAATGTTTGCAAGGTTTTAGTGAACCCAGGTTGCTAAAAGAACATTTTAAATATTGCGATGACGTCCAGCGTGTAACAATGCCGGCAGAAAAAGACAAATTTTTAAAATTTACGAAGCATAACAAAAAACCCATCATTCCGTTTACGATAACATACGATTTTGAATCAATTTTAGAGCCAATTGTGGAACAAGTAAGTTTTGCTGGTTCGCGAGCTACAACTCATATACAAAAACATATTCCAGTTGCTGTTGCATATAAAATAACATGTTTAGTTGATCCAAGTTTATCCGAGCCCGTTAGATTATATCGCAGAAGATCTAATGATGACCCTGATGCTGCAGTTTGGTTGTTACAATAATTGTTCTGTGAAGCGGCAAAAATCTTAATAAAACTAAGTAAACCCGCACGAGCAAAAACAACAGAAACTCAGTGTGAAGAGTTTTCCGCAGCCACGTTATGCCATATTTGTGGGAAAAAATTAAATGATGATAAAGTTGCGGATCATTGTGGGCTAACTGGAAAATTTCGTGGAGCAGCACATGTTGAATGTAACAAACGATTTAATACACTGCGTTTTGTTCCATGTATTGCGCATAATTTCAAAAGTTATGATGGCCATTTTATTATATCCGCATTGGGCCACCCTGATATTGTACGAGTTTGTGAAGAACTTAAAATTAGCGGAATTCCGAATAATGTTGAAAAATTTATGTTATTGACAATTGGGCATCTTCGTTTTATTGATAGTTTGCAATTCATGAATAGTTCTTTAGACGCTCTTGTAAAAGGTTGTAAGGGATTCCCGAGTTTAACAGAGTATTTTAGTGGAAACTTTGGGGAATTTTCTGTTGATTTGATGAAAAATAAAGGTATTTTCCCATATGAACATTTAGATTGTATTGAAAGGCTTGAAGAAACATCTTTACCAAATAAAGATAAATTTTATTCATCATTAACTTTAGAACATATTACTGATGCTGATTATAAACACGCATTAAATGTTTGGGAAAAATTTGATTGTAAAACTTTCGGCGACTATTTAGATTTGTATTTGATTCAGGACACGCTATTACTTGATGATGTGTTTCAAAGTTTTCGAAAAACCAGTACAGCAAATTATGGTTTAGATCCATGTTGGTATTTCTCTTCGCCTGGGTTAAGTTGGGACGCGTTATTTAAAATTACCCAAGCTGAAGTTGAACTTATTACAGATGTCGATATGTTTAATTTTATTAATAAAGGTATTCGCGGCGGAATCAGTGTTATAACAAAGAAACATGCAATTTCGAATAACAAGTATATGAAAAATTATGACTCAGAAAAACCATCAAATTATATCATTTACCAAGATAAAAAAAATCTTTATGGTTGGACTATGTCTCAGTCAATGCCTTTAGGTTGTA
The DNA here is from genome assembly GCA_016617855.1 of Megalonaias nervosa. Lineage (NCBI taxonomy): Eukaryota > Metazoa > Mollusca > Bivalvia > Unionida > Unionidae > Megalonaias > Megalonaias nervosa. The sequence continues at coordinate 76,602 of JAECUM010093415.1, read as the reverse complement.
TTGGTTGGGTAGACCCGGAAGATTTTCTTAAAGAAACTGAAAATTTAAAAACAGATCTTTGTGATTCTGATTTTAGTTATTTCGTCGAAGTTGATGTAGATTATCCTAGTTCGTTGCATGATTATCATAATGATTATCCGTTTTGCGCAGAAAAGATGATAATAACAGACGATTTATTATCAGCAGAGCAGTTATCGTTACGGCAAGGACGAGCGTGCTCAATTAAAAAATTAGTTCCAAATTTACTTAATAAACGAAATTATGTTTGTCATTACCGAAACCTTAAGCAAGCCTTAAATGCCGGACTAATATTGAAAAAAGTTCATCGAGTATTGAAAGTTAAACAAAGCCGTTGGATGGCAGATTATATCAAATACAATATTGATATGCGGACAGTTGCAAAAACTGACTTTGAAAAAGATTTTTTTAAACTTATAAATAACTCTATATTTGGAAAAACGATGGAAGACATTAGAAAACGCGTTGATATTGAGCTTGTGAACAATACGTTTTAGTAAACTAGTTGCATCAGAAAGATTTAATGGCTCAATAAGAATAAACGAAAATTTACATATCGTTAAAAAATTTAAAACAAACTTGATTCTTGACAAGCCAATTTATGTTGGCGCGTCGGTGCTAGAAATTTCAAAATGGTTGATGTATGATTTTCATTATAATTTTACAAAGAAAATCTGGCCAGATGCAAAATTGTTGTTTACCGACACAGACTCGCTCGTTTATGAAATAGGCGGAGTTGATGATTTATATAAGAAAATTTATGACAATAAAAATTTATTTGATTTATCAGATGTTCCGGCGGATACTGGATTTAATGATAATACAAACAAGAAAGTTATTGGGAAATTTAAAGACGAGTTTAACTTTGATATTGTTTTCGAATACGTCGGACTTAGAAGTAGAATGTACTCGTTAAAATCTGGATTGAAAAAAATAAAAGAAACTAAAAAAGCTAAAGGTGTTAAAAAATCTGTTGTAAAAGATAACTTCGTTTTCGATAATTTTAAAGAAGTCTTATTTGGCCAAGTGAAAAACCAACATGCAACAATGACGACAATAAGATCATACTTACATAATGTTAAAACAGATGTTGTTAATAAACTTGGACTTACAAATTTTGATGATAAACGATATTGCGTCGATGGAATAAATACTCTAGCGTTAGGTTACCGAAACACTCAGTTTGATATTTTGGATATAATTTTTGGTTGATAAATATATGCCAGTGATGGTGATGATTTTTCTCATGTGGTACTTCATAATATTAAAAAATCTTCTTTCCCATACTATGTTAAAATAAATGTAAAAACCAGCAATTTAGAGTACGTCATTTTCTGTGCTAGAAATTTACTTCTTCTTTATTTATTTAAGCCTTGAAATGTCAAAATAAATGTAAAAAACATGTGTTTGTGGGTTTGTCTATTGGAATATGCTTGCAATCCCTTTTCTCCCACTATATAGGAGTGTTTTCGCCATGTGGCGACACCTATTTTTCGTCATGTCGAGGCCTCAGAATGGTAAAACACTGGTTCTATGTTGCTAATTTAGGGTACGTCATTTTTTTGTGCTAGAAACCTCCTTTTCGCTTACTACTATCCCTGCCATCGTAAAGCACAGATTCGCACACCACATGTGAATCAATGAACTTGAATGGTGTCTGTTTGTCGGGATTCATCTTTCTCGCTTGGTAATGGTAGTCACAATGAACTATCGGTTTTGGACGTTTTCCCTTTCTATACTAGTCGTAATGAAGTCTCAAGCTTGTAAATCTTTCCTTTTTTATGCATAATTTTGGAAGTCTTCCATTTTTTCTTCCTGGACAACGGTACTACCTTCCTAAGGTACCGTCATAAATGTACCGTAGTGTGATGGGTAGAGAGGCTATAGAAAGGTAAGGATAGTGCGGAGACCATCGAGTATGTTCCAGAATAGCTGAATCTTTATATATACATCGATCCATAAGCAACCTCAGACCACAACTGAAACACTGTATTTTGTATCCCAATCCAGTCTCAGGTCCCAAGTAAACAAATCCTGTTCCAGCTAAAACAATCGAAGTAGGTAATCCTTCCATATTTGTGGGATATTTTTAAACGTTTCGAATCGACTTTTACAGTTACAATAGTCAGGCAAGAAGACAGGAAAATTGTATTGTTTGAACTTGGAGTTCTCAGTGGCTCCCTCGATCGATTCTTGCTTTGTCGAAGTCATCCTTCCTGTTGGTGACTATCGTCTTGCAACCATTGTTTATACCAGTGTGTTCGAACGGCAAAGTTAAGTGGTAGGGAAGTCGCACTCGCTTCTGGTACACGAATTGATACACTTTTTCCAGAGGCCGGCTGACGATTTGGTGTGTGGCTAAACGAACAATGTTGTGAGGTTAGTAGGTGATCACTTTAAAATCTTGATCCTCTCCAGACTGCAAGGTTTCTTTCAATACCCCCAAAGTTCACCACCTGACTGGTGCGATAACTGAGAGTCAATCCTTTCACTTTACACTTGGCGTGCACTTCTCCTTGGGGGTCCCGGTATCGTAGTCATTATTTTTGGGATCGCCACTAGCACAACTTTGAATCTTTTTGTCGGGGTGCTCGTCCGTCCAGGCTCCTAAACTGTCTCCTTCGATGTCAGGGTGCCGGTGACCCAGACGATCCATGTAGATGCAAGTGTCCGTGTCAAAATACAGTACACGATCTCCTAACAGTTCTAAAGCTTCGTACGATTTTAAGCGAGCATCGGCTGTCACGTAAGCCGCAATGATGACGTTTCCAAATTTGTTGGCTTGTACAAAGTCCAGTTCTTCTTCGTAACTGATTAAGATCAAGTCTTCCCGAAGGAAGTCCACGTGTTTTATGTACTTAGTTTTGTCTTGAATGATCTGAAAGTATCCGGAAGTATCGGACAAATACTCCTTCTTGGGAAAACATGGTCATTGTGCCATTGTTCCGCACAAATAATTCAACAGCACTTTGGCAAACGTAGTAGTCATTCGTTTTCCTCTACGTGGTCTAATGTGATGCCTTACTGGTCAAAGTAGTTTTCTTTGAATTTCTTTTAGTTTTGGGGTGTTGACACCAGGAAGGATAGCCACTGGCTTCTTGTTTCAGTTTCAAAAAAGTATCCACGTAGTCTGCGAAAATGCCTTTTCTGAGTCTCGTCACCCTTGTGGTACTGTTCTGTCTTGGGAAAGTGGTACATTTCGTACACTTCTAACAATTGGTATCCCAGGTCCAGAACTTTAAACAATTCCACTCTGACCCACGTTCCTGTCAAGCTACGTTCTTTCTGAGTGTGCTGACAAGGTTGGTCTTGGTTGCACGTTTCGGCATAAGTATGGCACAAGAAAACATCAGTTTTCCTTGGCAATGGTGAGGTAAAACGGGATGATACAAGTCCGCGGGAGGCAAGACTTTGCACTTAATCAGTCCTTCGTATAGTCGAATATGTTGTCCAGGTCAGTTTGTTTCGTCAGCAAATTGTGGGTGTCCTGCGGCAATTGACAATATTTGCACACGTAAGGATACAGCAAACACACGTCCAAGTATTTGATTTCTTCTCCTTTTTCCTCGTCGGCGTGGTGCAGCAAACAGGTGGCATTCATCCGTCCTCTGTACAAATTGTCCCGCGGTTTCAGAGGGTCCACCAGCTTGTCACATTCCACGATACATTTAAACTCGAGATCGGTTTTCAAACGGTGATCGTTCTCGTGTTCCCACATTTCCACCACTTGGTATCCTTGCAGTTCTAATTTTAAGCGCCGCTGACAAGTGACCTCGTATAAGTCTTCCGTGGTACGTTGCAAAAACTGATTTTTACTGTCACGTTGGGGATAATAGATCAGACATCCGTGAAATAAGCAACCGCTAAACTCGTATACGATCTTGGGAGTTTCTACATCCCAGCCATCCACCGAATACATTCTGATGGTCTTTTCACCTCCTCCGTTTCGGGCGTGTTGGATCCATTTGTCTTCCTAATCACACAAGTAATGTAGCCAGCGTACGTCGTTGACCGAGTATTGACGTTTGACAAAATTCTTCGTTTGAGGGCCGATCACAGCCAGTGAGTTTTCGGGAATGAATCGTTTGCGGTACACTAAGGAACACGCTTTGGCAATGGTGCAGGCTTTTTTTCAAAGGGTCGATCACTCCGTGCTCCATGAACAATTCTCGAAATTGTCCACAGCAGTGCCGTAAAATGTCGACGTCGGAAAGACAATACTTTAACATTTCTTCCTGAAATTCGAAGGGGTCCGAACATACCAAGCGTAGAAAGCTTCTCGTTGTTTGGTGTGCATATTGTCGGGGTCGTAGTAGTGAGCATCAGGCAATTGGGGAAGTGCGACGTGTTGATTGACTTCGGTACTGATAAAGGACGGAAAATAGCCTTTGACTATTTCTGTCATTCCAAACTCTTTAGGCATTCGACTCAAAGGCATGGCCAAATAACTCATCAAATCTTCAAACTGCACTTGTCTCGCTTGCATGGAAATCCATTGGGCAAAATCGGCCAGCGTGTTTGGTCCTCGAAAGATTTTTTCACGTCCTCCAGGAATCTTGCTGCAGTGGAGGCAATCACAAAAGTTTGGTTTTTAGATGCACTTCTCGCATGCTGGATGAGTCACGCAGAAATTAGGAATGTGATTGCCAGTCTCTTGCATGCATTCGAAAAAATGAAATTCCCTTTCTTCTTCTGGTTATCTTCCTCTTCCTCTTCTTGGGGTTGCTACTTTCGAATGTAGCATTCGTGTTCCAAGTTTCGATTTGGTGACAAATGTGACATCGCTTCTTTCCTGGACGTAGGTGTGCCTTGGCATTATTGCTACGTATAACTTGTCCATAATTAGGGCACAATCTCAGGAGTTGGCAAGCACTTTTCCGCTGTGAAACTTGCGTCTTGAGATGTTGTTGGTAACAGGATGGGCTGACAAAAGCGCTCTGACAAGCAGGGCAATGCACTCGTTGTTGTCCTTCGTCAAGACAGGGTTTAGAGGCCACACGTCCCTCACTTTTCGATCCACAATGCCTGTGTTGCTCTCGATTGTTATAGCCATGGTCACATTTCTCACAGTAATAACTGTATCCGAGAAATGCCGTGATACTGGTAATGGCATCGAAATGTTCATCATGATGATAGACATGAATGTATTTTCCGTCTTTGAAATTTTTGCCTCGAAACAACAGATGTCCGCGAACTTTTTGAGGGTGTACTTTCATGGTGCAGTGTGGAGCCAAGACGTCTTATAAGTTTTGCTTATTCAGGTGCGCGCACTTCTTGAGGGTGTACTTTCAATGTATAGCGTACAGCCAAGACGTCTTGCAATTTTTGCATTTCATGAATGCCACAGGGTGCGTCTTTGGATAGGCCAGCTTGCTGTAACAGGAGTTCTGCTTCTCTTCGTTATTTGGTTCGGTCCGATTGCCGAATGTTCTCCCATGCTCTTTTCTATTCTGCCGTGTCGTTCTTGTCGGCATACGTTCGTCCCACCACGGTGGCCCTGGCTAAACACATCTGGTCTTGAGGATTGTTCATTCGGACAAGGCTACGCTTGGTGCTGAGAAGGTCGTCCACCTTCCACCTTTTTGCGTCCGGTCCCTTTGGGAAGAGAAACGTGAGCCATGTACAGTGTCGCTTTTCCGTCGGTGATGTGAAACTTGTCGTTGGACTGTTGCACGTGTTGAATCTTGTCGACGACTTTGGAAGGTGTCAATTCTCATGGCCTGCTAAACTCGATCCAAACAGGGGACTTCAGACTGTCGTGGTAAATGAAAAGTGTCAAGCGATCGTCTTCTTTGGCTTCACATTGCTGTTTCAGTGTGGTTAACAAAGAATCCCACAAATCGGTGATGAAACTCTTTACCTTCTCCAGCGGTACGTCGGACTTGAAATCTTTAAATTTCACCGTGTACGAGTAGGCCGTGGTTCTAAATTTTCTAGAGGAGCGTTTATCCGTTTCTTGAATGTGGCAGTAGTTTTCAGGGGTTAATGGAGGTGGACTTTGGTTTGGTGTAGGCTCTCTAATTCTGGATTCTGGTTCACTCATGTCATCTTCGAAATCTCTGGCATGAATATGAGCCAAGACTTCAGCTACTGTGCGAGGCGATAGGTCACGTTTCTGCCTCATACTTTCTTTTCCTTTCTTTACGAAATGATGCGATCGTTTAATATTGATTGCAAAAAGTGAAATGACTACATTTTAAACGCCATGGTCCCCTATATATCAATGTAAGGTCAGCGTCTTCCCTCAAAGTATTCATTTTCATTCTCAATCCGACCAGAAAGATGGAAGAGGCAACACAGATCGAACTTCTGATCAGAGCTTTGCGAGGTGTCATAAGAAAGTTTTCTTCAGAGAAGCCGACGGACTACTCCCCCTCCTTTCGAGATAAAAGTCAAGATTCTTGCTATATCTCTCAGAAGAAAGGGCATTGGTGTTCTGAATGTCCACAACGTCAAAATAAGACAGGCATTAAAAGAGACAAAGGTCAAGACACCTGTTATCATTCTCAAGAGAAAGGACATTTATCTTCAGACTGCCCTGCGAAACAACAGGATCAGAAGGTAGAGAGGGGTTTAGAACAGGAAGAAGAGGCACCCTCATTAAAGGAAGAACCCAGACACGTCCAGAAAGAGAAGAAAGAGAAGAAAAGTAGACGAGAAGAAAGTGAGGAAGAGGAGGAAAAACCTGTGAGAGTGAAGAAATTCAAAAAAGGAGGGAGTGAAAAGACAAAGAAGAAGAAAAATGAACTTTTTAAAGTGATGTATTGTGAAATTGGATTGTAAATTTGTACAGAGAATATATAGAAATAAAAAAGTTGGTTTTGATTTTTATAAGAAGGACCTACACTCATGCACTCACACATGTAAATCATGGGAGAAAATAGGGATTTTGAGTTTTAATTGATTTTGGCAAACACTGAGTAGTCTCTTTTCGAAAGAGATGAGTGGCCCTGAAAAGGACCGTTGGGTGTTGGGGGGGGGGGCGGGAGGGATGGGTTGTTGTTTTTTTTTGTTAAAAAACAAACTCAGGAACGGGAAGTATTGAGCTTTAACTGCCTTATCCCTTTGCCACGGCCAAGGCCTACTTCTGGACCTGCTACTGTCGATGATTTGGTAGAAATCACTAGTGCTGGTATCTCAGGCGTAGTATGTGTCTGGACGGGGTTGGGCTGTTTGGCTCGGGAAAGTCTTTTTCTCTTGGGTTGTATTAAAGAAGTCTGATACATTTGTTTCAGACTCCTTAACTCTACGAAAATGTCTAAGAGTACCTTCACCGTTTGACTTTCTCTGTCCTCCGTCTCTCCTAGACCTTGTTTCTTCTCTTCTTCTTCCTGTCGTTTTCTTCTTGCCTCTTCTTCTCGCTGTTGCTGTTGAATGAGAAAGGCGTGTTCTGCTTCTTTCTGCTGTTGTAAAAATTTCTCTAATTCTTCTTTCTGTTTCTGTTTAAAATCCTCGACGTACAGTAAGGAAGGAGAGGTGGTGAAGGTGCTGGTACCGGAACAAATTCTTGTGAAGAAGAGAGAAAATCCACTAAATCCCAATTAAAATCGTTCTCTTCTAGAAGCAGGACCGCGTTTGCTTTGGTAGCCGCTGTGATGCCATCACTCCTCGTCTCCACGACCGGTGCACCCCAGTTTATCGTCTTCGTAGTTTCCGTCATGTTCTAACTCTGTCGCATTGATTCGCTGCGTACAGACGCTAGTGCACCTATATAGAGAATGTGACGTCACATGCAGCTCTCTCCGGATAGACAGACTCTGCACTGTGACTGAATTTTGTAACGCGTGTTAGGATTGGTGAAAGAGCTCAATCCGTTTCGAACCGCTCTTCCAATATAAATAACCGTGGTTCGGCTCATTCCCTTCACCTGTTCTCGTCACAAGATGTGGACTAACGTAGAATCGTCTACCCTCCTATCGTCGATGCTGTTCAACCCGGACTATCGCATGTATGTCAAATCATTATGGGTAATTACTCAAATGACCGATACAGCCCTTTGGAAACGAAGAATCTATGTGGAGAGACAATGCTGTTTGAAGCGAGTCTTAATCTACGGTCCAGAGGTCAGACGAAGTTTGAGGAAGGGAAGAAGATCCGTGCGATGCCCTCTATGTTAACTGAATGGTGTTAACAAAAAAAACCAAAGGCCCTTTTCAGGGCCATTCCAATGCCTCGATATATATATATATATATATATATATATATATATATATATATATATATATATATTCTCTCGTGGCTAAAACATTTTTTAGTCTATTTTTTTGGTGTGATAGATTAATCTATGTTTGTGTCATATGTCTATGTCTCTATGTCGATGTCTCTATTTGTCCCTAGAAAAACGCGTATTCAGGTTAGGCCCTTGCCAAACTGTTCAGCCCGATTGAGGTCAGCCACTTGCAACATTGTTGCCAGTGTCCAGTACCATGACGTCATCCCTCTCCAATTCCTATTGACCCTAGACAGGCCCAATCCCTTGTCACTCTACATTCCCTTTGTTCAATTCCCCCTTGACCCTACACCTGCCAAATCTGCTCCATGTTAATTTCCCGTTTGACCCCATAGTGCAAACGACCAAATTTAATACAGCAGTCTACGTGACCCTTAAGTGCCCCCCCCCCCCCACTATTATCGGAATACGTACGTACCCGCACTTTATTGATATAATGAGAAAGAAAATTTAAAACTTTGTTTAAACAATGGTTTCATTTCTTCATGCTGGCATTGGTATCATATACATGGGAATGGCATATTCCAAATATATATGCGACGTGTAAATGATATGCTTAATGGTTCAATGAGGACAACACCCGCGCTGTTTAATGACAAATGCAGAATGGTGCAATTGGGGTGGGGGTGGGGGTGAACAATCTAAAAAAAGAGCAATACGAATTACCTTTACGCACTAACCTGGGGGTAAATATGTACACGAAGATAGATATAAAATTTAGTCGGAATAGCATTACATAAAAGAAACATAAACTTGTTGGAGCCAATTTACTGACTATAAATAATAACATAATGATTAATTTAAACAATTGGACATATCTAACTTCCTACCTTACCTACATAACAATCTACATACATACATAAACCAATAATAAAAGTCATATTTTTTTGTCCTAAATATGCACAAACCCCATTTTCTCTCTTTCTTTCTCGCTCCCTTTACGATTTTTTATTTTGATTTTTTATTATACGAGAAAAAAACTATTTTTTTAAAGTAATGCACATAAATCAGCTTATATGAGTGGATTCTACTATACAATTACATGCTATGTTAAATGTATATGAGTAGTGGCTTAGAGCTAGAGGTCATTACCATTACATTGCGTGTAGTTCCTTTCGTAGAATTCAATCATGTGACTCCGCTACAGCTCTTGCTGCGAACACGAGTTCAGCTAATCCGTCCATCATGTGATCGGGCCTACCTAGTTGTATCTACAGTATTCCATTGAAGATACAAGGAAGAACTGTGTCTGTTAGTGACCAGAGCTTCATTCAAGAACCAAGATGAAGAAAAAGGTGAGTTGAGTACTAAAAAATGCACCCGTCGATGATACCTTTTATATTTCGTATATTCAATACTGTAGCAGTATAGAGCTATTTATATTCAGGTACAGGCCTTTTATAAGTGTTTCTATTTTGTTCTATTTGAATTTACTTTGCAGTAGATTAATCGGGATTGTTGTTTTTATCAAAAATCAGTATCAGTCTTGTTCTTATTAATATCAGAGCGTTTAATTTTAAGTAGATTAATCCCCACTTTCTTTATAATTGTATTAAAACCATTGGTAGATTTATTATTTCAGTCTGATTCCCCCCACCCCCCCATGTCCCTCAGCAGATAGTTTTAATTTCCTTTGTGTTGAGCAGCGCATTTATACACCAGAGGTATTTTGGGGGTTAGTGGGAATAGAGCCTAGTTCCATCATTTTGGTAAATAATTTGACCAGTTGGTGGTAGACATTTTTTAGGAGTGAATTGCTAAAATTTGGAATTCTGCATGATTTTGATTTTCTGTCATTGAAACTTGTCCCATTTTTGGTCCCTGTACACTGAGACGAATTCCTTGCTTGACCTTCTTTATGTTCAGTACACATTAGGGTAAACCAACAAGTTTGTCTCCACCCAGTTTTGTTTTTGACTGGTTGCAGAGAACAACTGTTCAAGAAATGATTCAAGCAGAAGCATCACCATTGTTATTCAATTTGATTATCAGGCTGCTCACCACTAATAAATAAATTTATTTTGACTGACGTTTGAAAACAGATGGTAGGTATAATCTCTCTTCTATTGATCCATGGCATTAAATCCTTTCAAAGAACCATTTTTCTAATATTAATTCCTATCATAACAACAAAAGAAACCTGTGTATTCAGCAGCTATTGACCTCAGATTTGAATTGTTGATGCAAGCATGGAAAACCACATCATCCCAAGGCAAGAGCAGCATGTCTTAACTATATAATAAAGTCTATATAACGGAATAGATTAATGCTTGTGATGGTTACAATATGTTACTCTAGCCTTGGGGTGATGCTGCTTTCCATCAGCGGTTCAGATTGGATGGATTCTACTTGCTGTATGCATACAAAGGTCAGTCAGAATAAATTTATTAATTAGCGGCGTGTGGCCTGACACTTAGTCTTCTTCGTTTTGTCTGGGACATAAGGCTGCAACTATCTTCTGCCATGTAGGTTGGGCTTGAGCAATGGCTTGTGCCTCACCACAGGAAAGTCCCACCTCTTTATCTTTGGCCATCCACATCTGCATTTATCAGCTGGTGTCCATCAGAGGGCTACCTTGGGTATCCAATCTTGATTTTCCTGATTTTGTGCCCGAGCCATTTGATCATGCACATCTTGATATTCGGGGAAATGTTTGTTGAGTGTCCCAATAATCCGCCTGAATAGCAAAACAGATTCCAGCGGGAATCATTCTTTATACAGTTGTTCACCACCACCAGACATGTCAAAAAAAAGGCAACAAACAGATTGTTGGTCTAACTGAAGGTGTAAGCATATCATTTTTTTTCCAAGCTTGTACTGCACTCTGCCCTTATTTTCAAGCCCATGTCATTTTTTGAATGTACCCTTTGTGTTTTGTGTCATGTAAGTCTGTTTTTATGACATGCCCTCATGTTTTCCATGATTGGTTTCTTTCATGTTAATAATTCCATTTTTGTAAAGGGTAGCCCAAAATAAAAACATTTGGATGCCTCCTTTGCTTAATGTTTGTGTTGGAAAAAAATTCACAAAATACAGTGCCGGATTATCCAGTAGGCACCAGTCTATGGGCCCCGTGCCAACGGATCTACTACCTAGGAGCCTCCACAGGGTTTAATCTGGCACTGACAACATATCTATCCAACTGTGGATGTTATTAGTGATTTCTAGTCAAGCTAGAATACACAACATGGCATCCTCCCTGCCCCCCCTCCTTAATGAAATTAGTAACATGTTTACATTGTTCTTTTATGTATGTATTACATAATGATTTAATCTGACTTGGTTGATTTGGTTTTCAGTACAGATATTCAGTCAATATTTCTATATTGCACACCCAGATAGGAACTATTTATGTGTTGTCTCTGATTTCTCAATGTCAGTATTGTTAGATACTGTATCAGAATTTGTAAGATCCCAATTCATTTTTAATTTCATTCACACTGTAATGCTACAAGATATTTAGAAGGTATAGATAATGGAGTATGTAATAATTACAAAACAATATTTGTGTTTTGTTCCTGGGCAGGGGCAAAAACTATCTTGAAATGGCTATGTCCAGGCCATTATGCCAAGACATATCCCTGCACCATATCAAACTCGTTATTCCTAATGACTGAAAACAAAACACATTTACATGTTCTGTGCTTGTTATTTTGCACAATGTTTTAAACACCAAACCTGTTCGTGACTTTGCATTGGTATCTGCTGAACTTACGAACAGAACATGTTAGGGTTACACAGGATTTCTAAATATCTTACATGATCCATGGAAGCATGCATTCAATTTATCATTGCTAAGACCATACATTTTTAAATTAATTATAATGATCAATCCTGTACTTAAGACCATCTCTAAATGGAGACTGCCTATTATAAAAGATCACAAGAGACTGTTATTACTGAGTTCCAAGTACACATTAGGGGCCATAGACTGACTTTAAAATTATATTAGCCATTTAAAAGCTTCACCAGATTCCTAATAATCTGGTAGCCTTAGGTACTGGGAACAGTGAGTTGAGTTGGGAATTTACAGTAGACAATACTAAAGGTTTTAGTTGATAATAATTAACAAGTATTTCCTGAAACGTGTAAGGTTACCTAAGTAGTAAAAATAGATCAGTCTGATAGAACTGTCAGCAGGCGTTACCTGTTGGAACTTCAGACCAGCTACATGTATTAAAAATTCACTAGACTGCTCCGGTTGCCTAGTGATTACAGCATCCGCCACAGGTACGGGAGGTCACGGGTTCAAACCCTGGCCAAGTTATACCAGTGACTTATAACAATGGTACTAACAGGTGCCTTACTAGGTGCTCAGCATTAAGAGGCTAGTGTTAGGGCTGGTCGGCCTGGTGTCAGGATAATGTGACTGGATGGGACATGATGCTACACGTCTGCAGCAAGTTGCTGCAGTGCTAGACAACACTATAAGCTGCCATATTGCTGACATCGTAGCAATATGACTGAAATTTTTTTTTAAAGCTACGTTAAAAATCCAAATCACACACACAAAAATTCACTATTTGGAGTTCGATAATCTATCTCCGTAGATATTGCCGGGCATAAGATTCCTTGGTAAAGAGACTTAACCTTCATTTTCATATGATGATAGTTTATATTAATAATGCCTTATGCATATCCTTATTTATGGTAGTTCTCCTGACAGTAATTTTAAATGTTAAATTTACCATTTGTGTAGTTCCATGTCAGTATTTTCCTGGATCTGCCCTGTTATTTGATGATCGTATGGGTCATGCATTAGACTGGTAATGTATATGTTGTACAGCTGATGACTGTATGGTTCATGCATTAGACTGGTAATATATATATGTTGTACAGCTGATGACTATCTGGGTCATGCTTTAGACTGGTAATATATATGTTGTACAGCTGATGATTGGTCTTGCATTACACTGGTAATTTATGGGCTGTAAGCCAGACTAGCCACATATAAAATGGTGACTTAATGTAGGAAATAGAAGTCTCAAAATTGAAGCGACCATGCTGTAATATAAATTGATATATTGTTGAGGGTTTTTTTTCTTTGTGTAAAATGAAGAATATATTTGAATAAAAAAGTATTGATGTTATTAGCTAGTTAACAATTTCCATGAGCTGAATCTGCATTTTTGGTCGCAGATGCTTCCGTTTTAGTCACAGCCTGGAATGCTGTCAGATAACTCCTTTTATCCTCATTGGTTTTAGCATTTTGTTGATATCAGTCTCAATTATTGATTGACAGTATTGTAGATATATTAAATACCCTACCCATCCTCAACCCCTGGTCTGTGTAATACCCCACCCATCCTCAACCCCTGGTCTGTGTAAATCTATTTAAAATTTACTGCAATATAGTGCATATTTAATTCTTAGTACTATTGGCTAGGAGACTTCATAGGATGGTCTGTTGTCCATCATCCATCCCTCCATTAGCACAAATGTTATTGCCACTCCTCATCAACTACTTTGTGCATTGCCATTAAATATTACAGAAATATTCATCATTCCATGGTTTAGTTGTACTAAATAAAAATGGCACTTCTTGGACATCCATTATGGCCACAGGAGTGGCCATCTTGAAAATGTTGATTTTTTTGCTACTACAGTACTCCTGAATAGAAGGTCATATCAGTGTGGGGCTTTCTATGAAAGATTGTGTTAATGATGTTTATTTGGTTCTAAATGAAACTTGCTGAACTGATGTCCATTATTGCAGTTAAAGCAGCCATCTTGAAAGTCTTGTTGTTACTATTCCTTCTGCATGGAAAGTCATATTAACATGAGAGTTTTCACTGGTACTCAGCAACATTCCTCCTCCACATCTGCGTCAACCAGGAAGCAACCACAAAAGTGTTGGCTAAGGTCTATTCCACTGAGAAACTTCCACTGTACATGGACATCACCATACATCCAGCAGTCCACTTGACTTCAACATGCCCAGTCTGGTTAGATTCGTTGTCAGAGGATATGACAATTACTTCAGCATGGAGTGTTGAGTGGTCTTCAACAGATGTTGTAAACCACTCCCTCGTAGCTGATCCATCTGTCTGCTCTCCTATCTTCAACCTTCCACATCATCTGTGAACCACACTGAACCCCTTTCGGACAGGACAGGGTCGTTGTGCAGTCAACCTTGTCCGATGGGGTCAGGTCACTGACTCTTCCTGTTGCTGTGGAGCTCTAGAGACCATGTCACACATGAACTGCACACGATAATAATAAGCATAAGACTTTTTGGGATGTATAGTGGTCCAAAATTAAAATGGTGTCAATCGGATGTAAAAAAAAATATACAGAGATTCCACTAGAGTTGTGCAATAACCAGTACCGGCAAGGACGGAAAAAGTACAAGGCCAAATAGTACCTGTGTAAATGCTAATCCCAGTCTCTTCAATGCATGGTTTATTATTTCAGGGTTCCTGCATGGGTCTGGAATTCTGTAAAGTCATAAATTTGAAAAATGCTTTTCCCCACCTTGAAAAGGTCTGGAAAAATTTAAGAATGACTAAAAAGTCTGGAAAAGGTCTTAAATTTTTGTTGTTTTGGGAACTGGAAACATGACTGCTCTTTTTGCAGCTCTTAGGGCATTACTGTTGAAAGCAACATTTCAAGGTGTGTATAGCTGATAAATTCATTGGAGAAGGCCATGCCATTTTGATTAGTGTTTGCTGCCTTGTTGAGGATTAATCTATATTTTCCATTTCATGGATTATTTTATTAATTTGTTTTGTGTTATACTAATGAGTATTGATTTTAATTTCATTGAATTTTATTTGATTTGACATTCTTGGACTGATCCATTTGTTTGCCTGTGTGGACCTGATATTTAAAGAATGCCTGGATATTGCGTTTATAATCCTCTGTGGGAAGAAACACATTTTACATGCAATTTTAAGTATTTTAGCCTCATTAGGTCAATAAATTTGTCGCATTGTTGGATCTTGAAATTTGTATTTCTTGGTCTGGAAAAGGTCTGAAATCTTTTTCTAAATTTGTGTCAGGAACCATGTTATCTGCATAAATTTGGAAATATATGTTGTAAACAATAATTTAGAGAAAGAAAAAATGACAAAAACGAGTTTCTGGCCTTTACTGGAGTTACATTGATGATACATGTCACAACTAGACACCACAACACCAGTGTAATCCCATTCCAGTATCATCACCATCAGGTACTAACTTAAGCCACACACAGTCAACTAATTTAGTTCAAAGTTCACTTACAGAGTAAATAGTTCACATGTTGACATGTACCACATAAATTCTTTAGGTTTAGTGATTTGGTTCGAATCAGGGCTCTTTACTGAATTTCAGGATGAGCAGTCCAGGGCTCTTCACCCCAGTCAATTTCCGAGTCACTGACTTAATACATGTATCATGAACCTTTCACTTTCAGAAAGATAAAAAGGAAAAAGCACATCTCTTTATCTTAATAATATCTGGATTGAATTTGTTGTGGCAGCCATTTATAATATCACATAAAAAAAAGAACATATTAAGTAACTTGAGTGTTTAAACATTATACATGTAAGTTTATATACATTTGTATTTATGCCTACAACAACACTAAAAACAAACCCCCAAAAATCCCACAACAATCCTTAGAAAGAACACTGGTAATACTGTGTAGTTTCTCTGCAAGAACAATAAGGTCTCCATTCCCACCAAAGCATCTTCACTAGCCAAATAGCAAACATATGGAAACTTCGGCTAGCTAAAATGCCACCAAAGAAATTAACAAAACCTACACCAGACATTGCATTGTACCGTATTTATAACATGGATTACCATTAATAAAGGAGTGAATAAAATGTATCCCAGGCAGCTTATGTGCAAAAACACCAATGCAAAATAAATGTTAATTGGTAATCAGTCTGAAATTCCTTGAGAGTTGACTAACGTGAACTGTATAGAAAAGAAAGGTCAATTTTGGTATATGTACGGTACCTAAATGCACATAGCTTAATACTGCAGATTTGAATGGTCATAGATGTCAATTCACACAAGTTTTAGGTACTGATAGCCAATAACACAAAATTGAACCATTGCATGTTGGCATTTGTGTCATTTTCATCACAAGCCCAAGTTCTTTTTTTATATAGAAAACAATGGAAACATTTTACGGACTATTAGGAGTTGCCATACTTCTGCACTCATTAAAACGTCTGCTAATACTGTAGTGCCCTAGTGTACTGAAATAGTAGTTATTATTATGGTATATCGACGATTTATTGTTGTAGGGTTTAACGCCATTTTTCAGCACAAGATAGGCTATACATGGCAGCCAGTGTAACTGGCGGAGGAAGAACCTTGGAAAACCCCGGGAAGAACCACCGACCCACGAGAAGCTACTGGCAAGCTTTCTCACGTACCCACGTTAGCTGAGCATGAGACTCGAACCCACACAAACAGGTAAGATGGCAGTGATCTGGAATGATGAGAGCTTTGGACCACTCGGCCACTCATGGCCCCTTGACGATTTGACAATATTGACCAAATCAGACTCTGAAAACCTTTAGGCCTAATTACAGTCATCATTTATATTCGCGTCGTGATCATTTTAATTTAAATGCCGTTATGACAAAATAGGGGCATTGCTTATTTGCCGATCAATCACAGGCACTTGTTCAAACCCGTTCAGCAAAACAGGGTTTCGTTGAACTAGATCAGAGTAGCTTTTGGAGTGGTAGTCCATTTTACAACATAATTGCAATGATCAGTCAGCTGGCTTGGCCAAAGTCAAGCCATTTAGCTATTCTGCTGATGGGCCACGGCTGACCAGAATAGGACAAGAGAGAGCGTCCTGGGGGAAAATGAGGCTTGTAACTAGGATGGGTCACTTGAAAAAACGGCGGGTCCTTTGAGAATTTAACGCGTATTGGGCTCAGAAATTATGGTCCAAGACAGCCCAGCAAGTGATAATTTCTATAGATCAAACAGCTTTTGGTCATCTGTAAATAGAAAGCGGCAAAATGTGAACCAAGCCGATCCCTAAGCAAACAATCATGTTATTAATTTGTTTTGAACAAAAGAAATAAAACATTGGATTAATGTCTGTGAAGCGGAAAGTGGGGTGCTGTACATGGGGGGGAGGAGGAGGTTTCCTCCGTTCACCAGCAATTATAATGTCGTACACCGGCACTGGAAAGAGTCAGCTTATCTCTTTGACGGCTTAAGACATTGTATTGGCAACAAATACATCACGTGATATCAACAATAAACCATTTTCAGAGTTGTTGTACATAGAATTTGAAAATATAGAATGAAAATGGCGTAATGTTTGTAAATAAATATAATGCGCACTTAATTCTCAACATAGTTATTATGAGAACAACGACCAAAAACCTGTTAGTATCCAGCAAGGTGGAGAAAACCAGATTCATCAGGTACCGAGCACGTGTCGGTGATATCACGTGACTACCATTCTGACATGTACTCTGCTCGGTGAATCTGGTTTTCTCAAAGTTACCAGACCTAACGGGGGAGGGGGGGGCAACCAGGGATAAATCCCCTGGGCCCGGGTCGAACAACTTTTAAATTTATAAAAGAAAAATTTTGCTTGAACAAGAACTAGGAGAGGCCCGGGTGTTTCTTACCCCATGTCCCGTGATCGCTCTTTACGGCCCTGTAAGTTACCCCAACATTTACAAATTTATGGTCTTTGTTTTCAGAATAAATACTTTCAGAAGTTTATGTTCTTTCATTTTTCTACACAAATTATGTGACTTTCATTTAATATGTTCGATTTGTATTCATAGAGCAACATTGGAAAGTGTTGATGCCACGTGACTATTGAGAGCTGATGTCAATGACATCTAGGCTGCGAGATTTGAGAAGTCATGTGACTAAGAATGCAAATGGCGGGTTCCTTATCAAATTTCATCGACGATGTGGTTTCCGTCGTCTGTCAGCAGATTAAAGACATAATGAATGTTATACTTGCAATTTCTGAGAAACTAAATCATATTCCTATCGATTTCATGCAGGTATATCTCAGGACAGGTCATTCAAGTTTGCCAGGCTGGCTTGTAAGCGGCTACGCTATGCAGACACTACATCGTCCAACATGTAAGACCTCGACGTTGATATTTATGTTTTGGGCATCTGGTTAAAACATAAATAACATGTCATACGTCTTACATTGTAAGACTAGGTGTCACAGGGGCTGGTATTGTTCCTTAAAATTTGTACATTAGTCATAAATATAGTGTATTATTTTCTGCTATATACATGGCCCCTCACCCCGCAGCATTGGTAAAGGGGGGGTCACGTGACCCCCCACCCCATCAGGTTTAATCATGCAAATGAAGCTGAAAATATATCACAAGGTTCTGTTGAAAACACTTAGTAAATATTAGCTTTAGTTTCAGATTGCTTACTATACTAACTCTCCTGGCTGTGACTGACTGACCCACCCACCCACCCTCACAACAAAATCCTGACCCCCCCCCCCCATTTTGCAAAAAATCCTTTGGGCGCCCATGGCTATATGTATGACTGATAGTTAAATTGTAAGCAACGATACGAGTCCCTGTGCATGGTGTCGGGGAATTCCAACTTTTTGATAGGCAAATGGCTCTGAGTCTGACCCAGTACTCTAACACAGGATCGTATCATTGCTTACAATTTACCTGTCATACATGTACTGTATAATAACTAGTTAATATATAGTACATGTATGACAGGTAAATTGTAAGTAACGATATGAGCCTCTGTGCACCCCAGCAGAAATGTCCAAATATCACAAATGGGGTGGGAACGGTCAGAGGAATCGGGGATTACAACTTTGCATGATGAAATTGGCCTCTAAGCTCCCTCACTAGCAATCCAGTACTGTTTTTCAGGAATCTGATAAACATGGGAATTCCAATCCTAACTGAGATTGTCTACGTTAATAGTCTAGAGATTTAGAATTATACCGTATGTACATACCATTACACTAAAAGAATCCATCAAGATAGAGTAGACGCCAACTCACTGTGTTGTTCCTATCAGTCACTGATCAAAGTTGGCAGGGGTATGGGACTACAGTTGTGTCAAATAGATAGCTTCTGACAGACTTTCATGTCAAGACCGTTCACATTTCAGATGTGAACACATTTTACAGTTTGTCGGTACACAAATACCGAATCTCATTTTTCTGGTACAGGGGCAAATTTTTTGGGTAAAAATCAGCATATGGTAGTGTAATATAATCTCCAAATTTAACAAGTTATGTTATTTTTTAAAATCAGTCCCTTTTTTGGCATTATAGGATTGTGGACAAGCAAGATTAATTTGCCTCCGAAATTGAAGGGCTTTACAATGTGCAAACTACGCACCTCTAAATATGAAGATTTAACAATGGAAGTCCTCCAATAAGCATCACCAGTTTTATGCTTTGCAAAAATACATATTAAAAAACTCTTTGAAAGAAGTGTACTTAGTTTAAAATCACTTCCAAGAGATATATTAGAGACTGATTTCAGCAAGTTATGAAGATTAACAAAGTAATGGAGTCAGCTGTTTGGAACTAATTTGTTGCTAATAACATACAGACATGACCTCGGTGTTGGTTGGCATAGCAATAATATCCAAAATTGGATAGTATATCACCAGATGGCAGTCACTTATACAATGGTTATGGCCCATAGTGTAGTATCTATGCAGTATGACCACCATAATGACCATCTTGAAGATCTTGTTTTAGCAACTTCTTCTAAATGTATGGTTGGGCCTTAATGAAAATGTTACCAATTTGATGTCTTATATGGCCACCGCAGTGGCCATCTTGAAAATCCTGTTATTGTTACTACTCGTATGGTTATATCAACATAGTTTTCAATGAAAGAATTCTTATGATGTCTAGTTGGTCTTAAATGAAATTGGTGCCAATCTGACATCCAATATGGCTGGCATGGCATCCGTGCCAATCTGACATCTAATATGGCCGGCATGGCATCCAACTTGAATATGCTAGTATTGCCTCTTCTAAAATTGGATGCAGGGCACATGTGACCAAAGGGGTTTTAGTGTGAGAACAAGTTAAAAGATACAAGTTTAAATAGATGGGAAATAACAGAATAGCAGTACCAGTATCAGATTTCTAACTAGCAATAAGTTGGGTGTAAGAATTCGGAAAACATGTCAATATCTGGGACAGATGTGGGTGAAGCAGTGACAAATTTGGGTAAATGGGTCATTATGACAAATCTGGTAAGTGGGTCACATTCCTGCTGTGTCAGCACCGTTTAGTTATGGTCTGATCTGGAGTTGAAGGGGGCTATCCTTCATTGAGTAATGATTAGCCAGTCATATTCTGTATGTCGGGGAAAGTGGGTGTGGGATTACTATGTACAAGTAGTATATATAAATAGATACAAGAAAACAGAACAACAAGTTTGATATACGAAATGGGAACTTAACAGAGAAACTTCATAAAAGGACTTACAAGTAATAGTCAGAAAAAGAAACAGAGATATATAAGATAGGGAATTAATAGAAAAGGTAGAATACCTAATAGATATAATGTGATAAATAGATGTTATGAGTGGACATCTTAGGTGAACAGAACTTTAGAGTGTGTATATTAGATATAAACAGCAGTTTGCAAAATGATTTAGTGTTTTAAGTAATATGCCACTGAGCTCTTCTCACCCAGAAACCAGAAGAGAAGAGCCCTCCAGTCAATAGTGGTAGAGAACACAGCAGGTCAGACAAAAAGACCCAACAGGTCAGAGATTGATGACTCGTAGCAAAGATGAGGTGCAAGATCCAGCATATCCAAAAATGAGGTGGCTACCAGGTGTATTAAATACCTACCTTGTACTTATCCTCCTATCTACAAAATTTGCATACATACATTCATACAGACGGCTAGGTAAAAATATCAGGTCTACACCACTGTTTTATATATACTAACTTTTTATATAGTAATTGAATGTAAAATGGATAGATCAAAAGTTTTAAGATAGGATTAAACCTTTCCCTACATTGGATGGGTGTGTCTTGACCCTTCACATTGGATGGGTGTGTCTGGATCCTTCCCCACATTGGATGGGTGTATCTGGATCCTTCCCCACATTGGATGGGTGTATCCGGATCTGCCAGTTACGTTACTATACTTGCTTCATTTCAGGTGTTGTTGATGGGTAAGAGTGGCTCAGGGAAGACCAGTATGAGATCCATCATTTTTGCCAATTACATTGCAAGGGATACAAGGCGGCTAGGAGCCACAAGTATGTCAATGCATTTTTGTTTCTTTTATGATTGTATTGGAAGATTTTCAACATGCCTTTCATTGAGATCTGCATTAAGTTGCACAAAACTCTAATCATTACTTTACGTTAATAGTTTCATGTAAAGTTCAAAAGTTCTAAGCAAGTAGCATAAGATTTTATTTTACCCAGCACAAATTGAGGCTTGCATAGATTTCAGGATCAGATATTTAATTAGTCTCTTTTTTTTATTTAGTATTTCATTTAGAAGAATACAATATTTCATGTTTCAAGAATCAGTAATCAAGAGTTACCAGTTGCAGTAGCTATCACATGTCAGTGGAATGCAGTGCCTATAGTGTACATTCTTTACAGTCATTGTATAAATTCAATTCCATATCCAAACAAATGTTGATGGAAAGCACCAAAACCTCCCTTACGAGTTGCATAAGATATAATTACTATTTTAATTTCTTTACATTTTCAATCAATTTTTCAGTTGATGTTGAGCATTCCCATGTTCGTTTCCTTGGTAACCTGGTGTTGAATTTATGGGACTGTGGAGGGTAAGACTTTAGATTTTTTATGATTATTGCAAGAATCTGGGAAGTACTGCACAATTGGGTGCATTTTTATCTCTTCTCTTTGAAGTAGGGATCTATCATACTTATTTACCATCGGTGTCCACACAGAAAGAAACAGGTCCATATGCAGTGTTGCGCCTTGTGCAAGCCCAGGGTTCATTTTTCCAAACCAAAACTACAGTATACCACAAAATTTAATGAATCCCCATATCATATCTTGATTATTATGTAGGTGGTCACTGGGTATATTAATTTTTCACGTGACATCTCAACCATGGTGCAGATCTGCGTATGTACTGACTCACCACATCTTGACCATTCTTTCTTCTCAGGTTCCAGACAACAGTAGGGGTTTCATTGCACCTACCCCCTAGAAAGTAAGGGAAAGAGAGCTAACTTTGTACATACATGTGCATTCTTGGTTAAATTTATTTCTCAAGCCTGGAATCATCAAACTAGATGGCTGTATGTACAAGTACCATATCTTTACAATTAAAGGACTTTCTGATTTGTTGTTTTATTCGATACATCAATGAAAAGACCACCTTTTAACTGTTATTATAGCGACCAGTGGTAATTTTCATTGCCCAGCATATTAATGATGGCAGTGTCGCTAACTGGGTTAAGGAATTCGCATTAATTTTGAGCCTTACCATAATACTTCACTATGATATTTGAAAGAAGGTTGGGTTTTTTTAATGTATGTATGCATGCATGTATGTATGTACATATGTATCAGGCCTCTGAAATCAGTTATACATGTAGAACATTGGACATTTTCAGTGGAAAAGTCCATATTCAGACTTTATTGATAATTATTTTAACTGTAAGTCATATTTTGATCTTGACCTTATCTTAAACTTTGGAACAGGTGTAAAATTGCTTCAGGGCTTACAGTAAATGGGCAGTATAATCTAGTTATAGTTTCCTGCCTTGACCAAGTTTGGGAGTAGACCCTTCAATTTAATGGGTAAAGAGGCTATTCCCAACAAAGTGTTTTGGTAATATTTGTCCAGCCTATGTTAGCAGAAAGACATAGCAGGAACTTTCTGATGACTGCAGCATCAGCAATTAAGGTTTTGAATAAAAGATTTCATTTGCATAGATTTCCTTAACCCCATGATAAATTCTCATCACACTTATCACAAATCATTTTTTAAGTTAAAACAAATTTTATAATTATCTTTCTTGTCCCTTTGACCTTGGGTCAAGGTGACAGTCATAGCAAATTGCATTATGGATATTTTGTACTTTGCATTATTTCACTGAAAGGAATCAGTTTAGTTATGAATGTAATCTCTTATGGCATTCACTCTATTGGGAATTGCAAAAATTATACATTTGTAGAATTTCTTTCTAAATTGGAATTGTGGGGGGGGGTGAAAATCCACTTGTACATGAATAAGTTCTTTGTGAGTGTACTTAGATCGATTAAATTAGATACACACGGTAAGAAGACATGGAATTGACTAACATAATTAAAAAAAACACAGAGACAGTAATCCAAAATCCATCTCACATCAACAAATCAGCACAGCATAAGTAAAAATATTTGGAACAGAATACCGTCTTACTTGCTTATAAGTCAAGTCAAACTGCAAACAACAAATGCACATGAAGATAGGGTCCATCTTGTTTGTTCTACTGATTTCTTCTGATAGACTGCACAGACACAGAGCTGCTAGTGTATTATGCTTTGGCAGATCTTGGTCTGTGGAGTTTGCAGTTGAACGCAACTTATAAGTGAGTTCAGACAGTATAATGGATAGCAACTTTTAGACCTAAGTTTAATTTTTAAAATGATTGGTCAATTTAAGCAACATATATAGGTAAGAGTTCCAATCAAAAGATGTATAACCATATTTATAAATTAAAATATCATGGTTAATTTTCCTTGTGTTAAATTAACATGTAATGGTTAATAGTCAATGTGTTAAATTAACATGTTATGGTTAATAGTCCATTCGTTAAATTAACATGTAGGTAATAGTCCATGTGTTAAATTAACATGTCATGGTTACTTTTCCATATGTTAAATTAACACTTGTGTCAAGCAGCATGCTGAAAGGTGAATTCATTGGACCTTTATCAAAGAATTATTAGTGAGGTTTGGGAGGGTGGAGGATGGATTCAACTGCACTTTTAACACATTATAGACCCTGTCATACTGAGGAAATGGCAACTAAATGCCTTCCTCCAAGACAAACCAAAGCAGTCAACCAGGGCTGGCCTGGGCACATCTCGCATCTGCAGTCCTTTTGTAACAAATAAACCTGTTCATATGTGTAAATGAAGTTTACTTTTAAAGCCACATGTGAGACATCAAAAAAAAGACAAACCAAGTAAAATATTTCATTTGTGCACTTAATGTATTATTCACATGCATTAACCACCTTAATACTAGATGTGCACAGTATACCTGTTTACCGCAGTAGTTTTTCAGGTGGTACATACCACGATACATTTTCCTTGTACCTGTGCTTCATTTGTTTTCATTCTGTAAGGAATGTATGGAAACCCCATTTAATCTTTTTACAAATTTAATGATATTGAAAGCATATTTTAATTCTGCATGACAAAATTTTTTTATAAATTAGTTTTCTTTCTTGGAAAACAGTTGTATTTGTCATAAATTAATTTTGAATATTATGCAAATAGACATATTTATGATCTTTTAATCACAAGTTTGACATGTGTAATATATGCCACTGTTGTGGCCAAATGAGATGTTGTCGGAGATATTTAGGACAAATCCAACTTTTGGAAAAATTTTAAAGGTAAAACAAAATATTAATTTCTTGGTTCTTTACTAGGGTATGTTAATGTGTGAAAAGTACATGTATTCCTTTGTGAGACTGATAATGATCCTTAGATTTTCAGGAAAGCAGCTATTTTCTATTTGTAATTTATGTACTTTCTAAATATTTTCTTATTTTTTGTATGTGTTTTATGTTTACTGGCCCACTATGACAAATATCTTGTCCAGGTGTTGGAATCCCACTAAAAGAGTTTCATTGATTATCATATCAATGGTGTATCTAGTAAATTTTAAGGCTCCGCTGTCAACAATTTCATTTTACATCAACAAGCTCTCTAATGTTAGCACAATATCTTTCACAGGAAGTCAGCTACTGTGTAAGCTTAATTATTCCACTTTAATTACAGTTACAGTTTAATTACTGTTTTTATTACAACATATACAACAATTAACATACACATAACAAATTCGTCTACTATAGGGTACTGACCATTTAACTTGGGGTGGGTGGTTTCCTTTTCTGCAAAGATGCTGTATTTCTTTTGTCTCGGGATGATTTATTCCCCAATAATAGATAAAATATGTTATTTTGCTATGAATCAGAGTAAGATATTTTTCCAACTATTGACTGATGGAAATTTTTTTTAAAAGTGTCAGGCCCCTGCCCCTGAACTTGAAATTGTTGATCCTTAATATATTTGTGGTATATTGTGGTACATATCTCTGTACTTACGAGCTACCACAGTATACAGCAATACAAATTATTTTGTGGTACACAGATCTACTTAGTATATGTGTTTACCACCTTAATACATTCTTTACCACCTTAATGCATGTCTTTAGCACCTTAATAATGTCTTTACCACCTTAATACATGTTTACCACTGTAGTACAGTGTGTTTACCACTTTAATACATGTATTTACCGCCTTAACATATGTTTACCACCTTAATGCATGTGTACCATATAGTTAAAAGTAAGCAGTGAATTTTTATGCTCCAACAGCAGCTGTATACCAGGGGCATCTTGTTTTGCTTGCACATTAGGTTAATCCATCTGTCTTTCTGAATGTGGTACAGAATTTGATGTCATAAAATGTGTGCAACATCTCAGACACATTTTAAAAAATTCTAGTTATTATTTCTTGTCCATGTTAAATTATTGCTTTCTTAAAAGAATATTTTCAACATTATCAGTGAAAAACATCCAAATAATATGATTGTATGAATTCTAAAGCTTTAGTTCTTGTATTTAACATACAATATAGGTCCGGATATGGAATCGGTGGCCGTTAATATGTTGCAGAAGTAACAAGATGCCATTTTTGCTTTCTCACTATAAATATGAAATACATTAGATGGCTATCCAAATGAAAGATCGTCAGTTTGAAACATTGACATAAATTTTTCACATCATTGTATTGCAATTTTAATGTTTTGTTACTCTTAAATTATGAAGATGGCATTTTGGTGTCAGCAGTTAATCCAAGTATAAGAGTTTTTCATTCCTGTCTGGTCATTTGAAATGCTCATGATCCCATTAAATTTGTTGATTACACCTAGTTGTTATAAAGCTACTTTCTTGTGCCAGATGTCAACAGCCGCACTGATCATGCAGCTGTTACTCTGTCCCTTGTAAAAAGCCATTACATTGGCTTCATTCATTCAAGATACTCTTCAGCGTTCCTTTTCTTACCAGAGTTGTTCTCCTTGTCATCAGTACCGGTATTAATAGAACCCCAGTGCTTTCTCATACACTTTGACAGTAATCAACCAATTCTCCAGGTACAATTGGAGGCAATAAACAGCATTATTCCAGTGTACATCTTATGGAAGAACAATCCACCAATGAATGATTAAACTTCAAACACACAATTGACAGTTACAATTAGTTGAGCAGATGTCATCATCCTACATTTATTTTGGAAATTACACTTACATTTTGAAGGTTTTGATAATTTAATGTTAAAGCACACAATTGACAATTACATTTAATTGAGCAGATCCAATCGTCCTACATGTGTTTATTTGGAAATTATACACAACATTTTGAAGGTTTTGATAATCTAATGTTCAAGCACACAGTTGAAATTAGTTTTGCTGTTGACACATAAGGAGCACAATCAAATCCTAGTTGCCTTGTTATTGTTGCCTTAAATATCTGCAAATAAACCATTTTCCTTGTTTTAAGGCAGTTTTGTTTTCATGTGATTTTCTCATGTTCATGTGCTATCAATGTATAAATATTCAGTAAATTTTATTTAGTTAACGGAAAAATACCCCTGTCAAAATGTTTTTATTTCAGTTTGTGAAGTTTGATAATTTCTCTGCTTGGCTGAAGATTTATGCATCAGTAGTTCTGTATGTTTTAGTTATTTGCACAGAGTGTGTGCATGTGTGTGTGTGTGTACACTATACTGAGTTGCATTTTCTCCTTGCAAAAATGCACCAGAACTTAATTGTGCCTGCATGATGTAGCCTACTTCCGTTTTAAAAATCCTAGTGCATTTCAACTTAAGCGTGCATGTATACAGGGTATTGCATTTTCACTGTATAGAGCTTGTATAATTTTACCATAGGCGTTTAAATTTGCAGCATCAAATTTTTACATGAATATTAAGAAATTCTTTAGATATCTGTGTATGTGCACATAACCCATTTACTATTTGTCTGCTCATAACCCATTTACTGCTCTGTCTGCCCATAATCCATTAGCTATTCTTTGTCTGCCCATAGCCCATTAACTGCTCTTTGTCTGCCCATAACCCATTAACTACTGTCTGCCCATAACCCATTAACTACTGTCTGCCCATAACCAATTTACATCACTGTCTGTCCATAACCCATTAACTACTGTCTGCCTATAACCCATTAACTACACTGTCCATAACCCATTAACTACTGTCTGCCCATAACCCATTAACTATGCTGTCTTCTACCCATAACCCATTAACTAATCTCTATCTGCCCATAACCCATTAACTAATCTTTGTCTGCCCATAACACATTAGCTACTCTCTCTTCTTATAACCCATTAACTATTCTTTGTCTGCCCATAACCCATGAACTATTTGTCTGCCCATAACCCATTTACTACTTTGTCTGCCGATAACCCCATTAACTACACTGTCTGCCCATAACCCATTAACTATTTGTCTGCCCTTCATCATCATCATCATCATCAATCCCTTAACCCAAGAGGTCGTTGGGGCATCACAGTTGACTTTACAACCAATTCTCTCCATCTTTCCCTGTTTTCTGCTGCCCTTTGGGAATCTCCAAATCCCATGCCTGTCCACTCCTTGATGTTGTCTTTCCACCTCTTTTTCTGTCTGACTCTTCTTCTGCACCCTCGCACTGTGCCTTGCAAGATTGTTTTTGCCAGTCCAGATGATCTTGAGACATGACCATACCACTTCGGTTTGCACTTTTTTACAGTGGTCAAGAGGTCTTCATAAGATCAGATGGCTCGTTGGATCCTGTTGTGGACTTCGTTGGTTACATGGTCAGTGTATGAGATGCCCAAGATCTTGCGGTAGCATCACATTTAGAAGGTTTGAATCCTTCTTTTTAGATCTGATGTGAGCGTCCGTGTTTCACAAGCATACAGAAATATAGATATGACAATCGAGCACATCGGCCTTATTTTGGAACCAAAAACAATGTTGGTATCTTTCCATATTGGTCTCAACCATGTTATTGCTGCTGTTGTCTGGGCAATCCTGGAAAGCTGTTCTGGTTTGGGGCCCTCATCTGTGATATCAATACCCAAATACTTGAAGCTTGTGACTCTTTGTCTCTTTGTCTGCCCATAACCCATTAACTACTCTTTGTCTGCCCATAACACATTAACTACTCTGTCCTCCTATGACCCATTAACTACAGTCATGTGCTATGGTGGATGTGACATAATGAGACTGTAACCAGTGGTTGGGTTTGTTTTATACAGATAGTATGTGATACGGTTTTCTGATTGTGTTTTAGCATAATTTTTACTTTCTTACTGTCATGCTTATTATGTTGATGCATTAACATATGATCATTTACTTTATTAACCATTTCGCTCATACAAAGTTTTAATACAGTAGGAATGGGGGGATTTTAACCCAAAAAGTAGCTTAAGAAAGAATTCATCTTTGAATTTTCAACATTTGTAAGTGTAATACTATAATTCCAGTTCAGAAACTTTATTATTCTGAAATTTCAACTTCAGATTGGATAAATTTGTAAATTTGAATATAGATGATCCTGTGCTTAATGAATGCATTTTGTATGTACGTGTGTTACCTTAGTTACAAATCCATTTGTTAGCTTAGGTGCATATTTTTTACCAGCGTTCAACATATGGGTGTGCATAACCATTACTTACCATTCATTTTTGGTTGCCTATTTTTGGGTGCACAGGCCCAAAAGTGGTGAATATTGTATGTATTCACCCAGACGTTTGGAACCCTGGTTTCACAGTTTATTTGCTGACCTACACAAAACCCCACAACTCTGCACATAACCATATTGGGTTGGAGTAAGACCAATTGAATGTGAACCATTATTACAGTATGTTGCACTTAACAATTGGTCACCCATAACTGAGTCTACTTTGGGATTGATACTTGGCATTGACTTGGCATCAGCAATCTCAGATTCTACCATGGAATTGGTGCTTGACATTGCTCCACAGCACCTTTCACTCAGCTACTTTCATAGAGGGCCTTAAGGGAGATAAGTTGTTGTTGTTGTAGGGTTTAATGCCATTTTTCAGCACAAGATAGGCTATACATGGCGACCAGTATAAATGGTGGAGGAAGAACCCAGGGAAACCCCGGAAAAGAACCACCAACCCACAAGAAGAGATAAGTTGTATTTAACTCCCTGAGTTATCCATGTTAAAAAGGGATATTATTATTGTTATTATTATTATTATTATTATTATTATTATTATTAAGTCTACTATGGGGTTGATACTTGTGATCATGGATTCTTATAAAATATTGATAGCAACTGGAAAAGTGTCATGTTTTTGTTACGATACACAACCTGTATACTATTGCATGACATTTTGACACCAAACCAATTTATGTAATCTGGAAAGAATTTAAGTAAACTCCATTGATGATTTCTTTTTACAAGTTTTAAAGTGAATTACAGTGCATATTCATGATTTTCGCTCAGTGTGAAACATGGTCAGGAGCTGAAAATTTTGGCATAAATTTGTTACGATTAATAGTTAACAGTTTCAGTGCCACATTACATCATAGATATGGTTGGAAATAATTTTGTAAGTTGGTGACTTTTTTGTTTCCAAAATGTTTTTATGAGTTTCGATGTTTATTTTTGTGATTTCTAAGTAACTTAATGTCAGTGATTGCTCATTTTTATAGAAGATTTTTATATTGTGATGGTAATTAATGATGACACCCTCACCATGCACATGAACAAATTTTACAATGTTCTTAGCATTTTACTTGAAAGCTACAAGTTTTGCATTCACTTACCTTAACTTGTGATCAGTTTAATATATACCAGTGCTGTCTGTTTTGTTGACTGTAAATAACACAAGCACCAACTTAAAGTTTGTTCATTATTTCTAGAAATATTGACATTTTTTGCAGGCATGACGTTTATTTACTGACATTGAATTCTGTACCAATCTTATTACCATAATCACCATATGTACTCACTCGTAAGTCAGGTTGAACTGCAAACAATACACTCTCGATCTGCCTAAACACTGTTTTGGCAGATATTTTCTGTGTTGTTCACGCTGTTGATTAGTACTAATGAACTGCATAGACCCAGATAAGCCAGTGCAGTATGTGCCAACATATCTGGGTCTGTTCAGTTTGCAATTGTATCTGACTTAGAAGTAGTATATATATGTGGTACTATTTTATGTACGTGTGTAAAATTGTATAAAGGCCTTGGTAGGATTTCTCCGAAACCACTCGACCTAGGCAAGTGAAATTTAGCAAGCATTTTTATAGGCATAGAGTATTTGCAGTGGATGACCTGATTAAATTTTTATGCCTTTTGAATTAATTTTTTTAAGTTTTTCGTAATTTTCCTGATACATCTTTCGAACTGGACTTTTAATTGCACAATATGGCCGAGAATTTTGCTGGCATACCGCAAAAACCAATCCATCCGTCCGTCGAAAGAATTTTAATTAATTTATGTCCTTCTATGATGTTTGCATATTGCATCTGTTTGTCTCCAAATTAAAACTACCACTCTGGTGATGTGCTATTTTAAATTTGTGTTTACATGGTCTTTTTGGCTAGTGGCATACAAGTCATGTACTGGCAGTTTTTCAATAGTGGCACTTTATCCAAGTTTACTGCATATTTCATTGTCTGTAATCTGGCGATATTTCTTGGCATGTTTAAATCAAAACTGTATGAAGAACTTTATATAAAGTTGAATTTAATCATGGTCTTATAAAGTAAGACTTGATCTATGCTTGTCTACCATTGGTTTTTAATAGAGCATACCTTCTTTCGTGTCCATGTACCAGTTCTATTTACTGAACAGTTAAACATGTCGGACTTGATGTACAGTATGGTATGATCATGTTGGCATTAGAAAAATTATGAAACATTGAAGAAAAAGTGAATTACAAAATCTGACCTTGATTAGATTGAGAAATAAAAGAAAAATAAAAGAAAGTAAATCACATATTAGAAATGGAAGGAAAAAATTTATAGCTGAATTGCAAGAAGAAAACTTAAACAAGATTAATGTTTATGGTAATATGATCAATCATTGTAGGCAGGAATAGGGAATTGTAAGCTTGAGAATGAGTTTTTCCATGCAACCCCAACATTAACACATGGTTAATCCTTCATTCTCACATTTCTGGATTTAAAATTGTTGGGTTTGAAAGAAAAAATTTTCCATGGTAGAGTTACAAGATTAAATTAGAGCAATAGCACATTCTCAGGTGACATGATGTAATGTGCAATACAGTCATAAAAGGTCAGAACTACTATGTGCCAGTCAAAGCAACTGTTGTGATGTCATGTGAGGTAAGACACAGTTGCATGTGTTTGTGAGGTAGTATAACATCTTTGAGGTAGAATAACAGTCATGTGTCGTTGAAAAGTCATGTGTGTCTGAGGCAGAGTAACAGTCATGTCAATAAGGTAGAATAAGTCATGTGTGTCTGTGAGGTATAATAACCATCATGTGTGTCTTTGAGTCAGAGTAATTGTCATGTGTGTCTATCAGGCAGAATAAGTCATGTATGTCAGTGACATAGAGTAACAGTCATGTGCGTCATGGAGGTAGAATAAGTTACATATGTGTGTGAGGCTGAACAATAGTTATCCATCTGTGAAGTAGTGTAACAGTTAATGTGTGTCAGTAAGGTAGAATAAGTCATGTGTCTGTGAGGTAGAGTAATCCATATGTGTCTGTGAGGTAGAAAACAGTCATGGATGTCTGTGAAATAGAATAACAATTATGTGTCTGTGAGGTAGAAAACAGTCATGGATGTCTGTGAAATAGAATAACAATTATGTGTCTGTGAGGTAGAAAACAGTCATGGATGTCTGTGAAATAGAATAACAATTATGTGTCTGTGAGGTAGAAAACAGTCATGGATGTCTGTGAAATAGAATAACAATTATGTGTCTGTGAGGTAGAAAACAGTCATGGATGTCTGTGAAATAGAATAACAATTATGTGTCTGTGAGGTAGAAAACAGTCATGGATGTCTGTGAAATAGAATAACAATTATGTGTCTGTGAGGTAGAAAACAGTCATGGATGTCTGTGAAATAGGATAACAATTATGTGTCTGTGAGGTAGAAAACAGTCATGGATGTCTGTGAAATAGAATAACAATTATGTGTCTGTGAGGTAGAATAAGTCATGTGCGCCTTGCAGATAGAATAAGTCATGCATCTGTGAGGCAGAGTAACAGTCATGTGTTCATGAGGTAAATAACAGTCATATTTATCTGAGATAGAATAACAAACATGTGTCTGTGAGGTAGAGTAACAGTCATTTGTGTCTTTGAGGTAAAATAAGTCATTTGTGTCTTTGAGGTAGAGTAAAAGTCATGTGTGTCTTTGAGGTAGAGTAAAGTCATGTATGTCTGTGAGACTGAATAACAATCACATATCTTTGAGGTAGAGGAACAGTCATGCGTGTCTTTGAGGTAGAAAAACAGTCATGTGGGAGGTCATTCTGATCATCTTGAAAATAGTTGTTACTTCTCCATAATGGATGGGTCCTATCGTTGTGACATTCATTAAATGACTTCTTAATGATGTCTGGTTGGTAGCCCCTTTGGTCTGGGTATAAGGTTTGTCTCTGTGGGAAACTATGTTCATATAATAACCTGTTGTTCTTCTTGCAGACAAGAAGCTTTCATGGAGAACTACTTTGCAAGCCAGCGGGACAACATTTTCCGTAATGTGGAGGTTTTGATCTATGTATTTGACGTGGAAAGTCGGGAGCTGGAAAAAGACATGCACTATTACCAGTCATGTCTTGAGGCCATTTTGCAGAATTCCCCAGAAGCCAAGGTCTTCTGTCTCGTACACAAGATGGACCTTGTCCAAGAGGACCAGAGAGAATTGGTACATATACTTTTTTTACACATCTTGTATTGTTTGCATTAGCTGATCATAGCACGATCATTACAGCAAAACCTGTCTTGAAAGACCACCCCTTCTGCCAAAAAATGATGGTCTCTCAAGACAGGTAGCCTTTAATAACAAGTCATAACACTATATCATCAATAAATCTGTGCATGGAGATCATGGTCTCTCAAAACAGGTGGTCTCATAGCAGTGGTCTCTCAATACAGGTGGTGTCTCAATATGGGTTTTGCTGTATTTGACTGCCAGAGTAAGTATTTGGTAGGCTCAGTGTCATTGTGGGTTTTTAATTTGTTACAATTCTATTTGAAGGTCTTGAAAGTCATGCAACATAAATCTTAGCACAGATTTGTAAGTTAAACTTAAATTTGCAGAACTAATGCAGGAATTTTCAAATTGAACGTTTTAAACAATGTTTAACATCAGTTGTAAAATAGGTTTCTGCAACTTACACAAAGTAGTTGGGCAGTGCTGGTTGAGGTCTTAGGAGGTCTCAGTCCAGTAAGTTATCCCCAGATCAGGATGTTTGTGCTGGGTGGTTTGCAGTCTGGCCTCACCTATTCATAAATTTTGCATTTATTGCAGACAGATAAGGCAGACCTGCCAACTCTTACGATTTTGCCATAAGTCTTACGAAAATTACCCTTAAAATAAGGACTTACGGCATACAAGCAAAAACTACAGAAAAATGATGGTTGCCGAAATATCTGGATAATTGTTTCATCCGTGTTTGATTTGGATCCGGGTTTCATATTAGAATTAGTGAAATTAGTCAGGGAACCAGACTAACTTTACAGTGGCACCCCAGCAGCTTTAAACTGCACATATTTATTCATGCGAAGCGTCTTTATGATCAAACTGTTGATTATAGAATTTTTTTTAAAATGGCGTCCAGCAAGAGATGCATGTTTAAGACGAAAGAGAAAATAAGCTTCTTAAAAAAGTGTTAATAATCAACAAAGAAGAATAAAAAGGAGTATTCAGATTTTTGTGAATAAAAGATGGAAAGGACATAATTACATTTATTGGACATCACGTGTCAATTTAAGTATGGCGGGAGATGTGATTGCCATTGTCATGTGATATGGAAAAAGAATTTCCAAGAATTACCTCAAGTTGAGAGATAGCAACAAGCCATTGAGTTGCTTAGGGTTTGGAACTAAAATTTGTGCAACTGTACTAGTGGTAAATAATGTCTACGTGTACTTTACAAACGTTTCAGTTGAACTTCATGTTTACTGTCGCTTTGTTGAACTTTTATTTACGTTTTCCAGCTTTACAATAGCAGTTATTGATGTTTTGTTACACCTTACTGAAAACTGATCAATCTTAGAGGGGAAAACCAACTGCCTTACTGAGATGGACTCGTCAGGGTTGGCAGGTCTGATAAGGCTCCTACATAAGAGTGCACATACGTGTCATTTTAATACACCAGTATTTCTCAAGCTGTTTGGTTGAAGGGACCACTTGGTGATCTGTACAGCATATTTCTGTATCAGAATCGATGTTTGACAACTTGTAAACCCACATGGAATACCACAACCCTGTCATCTAAAAGAATAAATAATAACAAATCCAGAACATAGAGACAGTTCATGGTGTAACATCAGGTAGTGAGTAGTATTACAGACCTGCCAACTCTTTTAATTTTGAGGTAAGTCTTATGAAAATTACCTTTAAAATACAGACTTATGGCATACACGCAAAAAAATACGGAAAAATGATCATTGGCGAAAACTCAGGATAATTTGTTCATCTGTTTTATTTGGATCCCGGTTTTATATAGAACTTGTGAAATTAGCTAGGGAACCAGACTAACTTTACAGCTGCACCCCAGATGCTTTAATGCGAGGCATCTGCATGATCAAACTGTTGATCATAGAATTATTCAAAAATGGCATCCCGAAAGTGATGCATGTTTAAGACAAAAGGGAAAATAAGCCTCTAGAAAAGTGTTAATAATCAACACAGAAGAATAAAAAGGAATATTTAGATTCTTGTGAATAAAAGCTGGAAGGGACACAATTACATTTATTGGACATCACATGCCGATTTGAATACGCCTCTTGGCGGGAGATATGATTGCCATTGTCATATGAAATGGGAAAAGAATTTCCAAGAATTACGTCAAGTTGAGAGATAGCAACAAGCCATTGAGTTGCATAGGGTTTGGAACTAAAGTTTGTGCAACTGTACTAGTGGTACATAAGGTCTATGCGTACTTTACAAACTTTTCAGTTGAACATAATGTTATGGTTGCTGCATCAAACTTTTTATGATATTTTGTTGCACCTTACTGAAAAGTGGTCCATCTTACAGAAAAAAAATCAGCTGCCTTACTGAGACGGACTCTGATTTTTTCAGGTCTGGTATTATATACTGTATTACCAGTAATGTTTGTGACCTATGTAAAGTTTATGAATACCTGTCATTTAGTATCGGCATTTAAAAGATATGTAGATTGGCTGTTTTTGGCTTTGAATTTTTTCTGATATTGTGACATCTTTCATTAAAATGCCTTACAGCTATGGCAGATGACGGTGGCTTGGATGGCTGGATTGTATGCACCAGTGGTAGGTCTCTATGTGTTGGTGCATATTTCCTGGCTTTGACTTGCATGGCTAGGCTGTATGCAGCATGAGAGTTATGTTAACTTGCATCTTTCAGCATTCTTACATGTAAAAGCATATACATATGTACAGCCTCACTGCATCTCATCCATTCATTCATCCTATGACCTAAATAACAATTTGGCCTGAGTTTCATAGCACTTATTGCCAGGGGATGGAGGCTAGTGAGTAGGATACACTTTTTTATTATTTACATTTTTGGTTAAGTTTTTCTGTTTTGTTTAGGCTTTTTGCCCCCTAGATGATTCTAGCTATCTCTGCAAGTAGCATACCCTAATGACAGGTCACTGTGACCTACATTTAATAAGTTTTCTGACCTTTTTGTATTTAGCTAAAACGTCTTTGACATGGTTTGTACTATCTAGAAACATGAAACTTTGATGAGGGGATGCAGCTTGATGAGATCTACTCCCTCATTGCAGAAATAGGTCATGGTTGCACATATTTGACCCTTCAATGATTTTAGTTAAATTTTTTAAAGCTCTTTGAATACATTATAGGCTATTTCATACCATGAAAATGGGATTGCAGGCACCTTTCCCAAGGACGTCAAGACATTGATATTTATCTCTGTTGGTACCACACCAGCAAATGAAACACATTGTGACCAGTATTGCATCATTTACTGGCATTGGTTAAGGTTTTGCATTGCGCTCATGACGACATGAGTGTTTGGCATGTTATGTACATACTATTCAATCATGACGCTTGGTGAAGGGAGGCAACTACAACCCTGTTTCAAATCAAGGTCTTATTGTCCTATTTTTCAAGCTTGTGTGACTTTTAAAAAAATCTTTTTAAAGTTAATTTATTGGATATTGTTTAATTTATTAAATTCTTTTGGTGGATATGTCTGTTAGTACTACACCCTTACACCCAAGGTAATTTGTCTACATTATATGTTGTTTACAACATAAGTTTATGTATTTGCATTTAGCTCATGACTGCTTTGGTAACTTTTGGTGATAGTAGCTGACAGGGTTATTAACTTGAGGGAAATGCCAGTGATTTTTTCCACCAGCCATTTCAGGATTGACATCTCCTGGTCATCTTTATATAACAACATAAATGTTATTTACTCAATGCCTGTGAATGCCTGATTGCAATAGTTTTAGGTAGGAACTGTGTGGCAGAAAAAAATTGCACATGCATACCTGGTTACTATGAAAAAAGGGACACCCAGTTCAGAGAGCCAGACTTAAGAAGGAAGCAATTTAACCTGATTTTTCATGATGCAGTCAGATTTTTAAAAAAGTCAAAATTTGCTGTATTACAATGTTAAAAATGTACCTGTCATATACTGTTGAAATGTTACCCATCATATACTATTAAAAAGTTACTGTCCTACACTATTAACAGTTACCTGCCATATACTGTTAAAAACTCACCCATCCATACATTATTAACAGTTACCTGCCATACACTTTCGAAACGTACTTGTCATGCACTGTTAAAAGTATCAGTTTATAAACTAAAACTGCAATTTTTGTGTTGGATACCAATTTTATTGAGTTCCAAAAGAAAAAGTCAAGTGTTGGCTTACCAAGATTGCATTTAAAATGAAACAGACATTAAAGAAACAGATATTACACAATCTGCTGTGGATACCGGGGGGTTGGGGGGTTGGGTTTGAATAGCTATTTCTGATCCATTTCAGAATCTGATATTTATTGACTTGTGTTTGATGTTTTGTAAACAGATCTTCAAAGAGAGAGAAGAAGACTTGAGACGTTTATCTAAACCACTGGAATGTACCTGTTTTGCCACCTCTATCTGGGATGAGACTCTTTATAAGGTAATAGAGTTAATTATTTATGCTTCATGCTAAAGTGTGATCCAAGTAATATGTCACCCAAAGATGTCCAAAAAGTGAAATCCACTGTATCTTGCCTTGATTTCTTGGTATTCCTCTCACCCCATTTATTTTAATACATTAATGATCAGAGCAGAATGTCGCCTTTTGTTTCAGTATTATCTTCAGTGAGGAAGGTGGAAACCTGGAGAAAGTAGTTTTTTGCTCTGTGGTCCATTTTGGTGCTGGTTTAATGATTACAGATGTCATAAATTTATATTGATAGCTTTGGAATTTGTAAACAAAATTCACTCATGATTCTGCAAAACAGTTAAAAATAAATTTTTTAGCCTAATAGGTAGTGAATTATGACTTGATTGTTGGATCAGTATCTGTTACTAATAATTTAATTGATTCATTTTGTCCCATTTTTTTCCCTTAAAATATGTGACAAGTGAACTACCATGGAAACAGTTAATTATTTTGAACTGTGACCTGTTTTCAGTTTCACTGTTTTGTACAGTAATTGTGTTAAACTACAATTGTGGTGGAACAAAATAGGAAACATTTTAATATTTCTGTAAAGTTTTAATAATATTACATCAGTATTTTCTTTCTTTAACATGGAAATATGCAAAGGCAGAAGTTTCAAGTGACTATTTTAAAAATTATAAATTTTTAACTTTCTATGCTCAGTTCTCATTATTTGCACCAACTTTGCTCTGCATGTGTTATTTACAAGTGAGTACATATTTTCGATGTTTGATATGACAGATTGCAGGTTGTTTTTCATTTGTTCTCAGTAATAATAGGAACATTACTTTCTTTGTAGCTACAATAAGCACAGGTCCTAGTCTTATATCTCTACAGATATTTTTGGTTTGGAAACTTGAATGGATTTCATTGCTTCAAAACTTGTAGAATGCTTTCTACCTTCTGTTGCTATGAATAGTTTGTTTTTTATTGGGCACTTCCTATGGGCTTTATTGACTTTTTGACACAAGACTGGTGAAAACTTTCAAAGGTACATAATTCAGTTCTATCCTCAGAGCAAATGATTAGACTGAGTGGTTACCTCCCTTGTATATTATGACGACTTCTTTGTAGTATTTAAGACTCGGGGGGGCAGTTTTAATGCACAAATTTAATGATGCAATCACCAGCCTGATCATAAAAAATAAAATACACAAGTGAAGTCAAAAAGGTCCATATTTTTGGATACCTATATTAAAACAAATTATAAGAATATTATCCACTTGACCAGAGAAGTCAATGACAGTTCATAGCAAGAGAAGTTTATGCACCCCAACCCCAAATTTATACCTGCAATTTTCACGGCCAAAGGTCATTTTTGACACCATGTGGTGATCACAGTGCAAACACAATCCCTTTTCCTAGATGATAATTCTGCAAAACAATGTGTACTAAACAGATTGATGCAGTTAAAAATAGTTGTCATCCAAGCCGTTTTTGAGATACTCTACTTGCCCTGAATCCATGTGTTTACTGCTACGGGAGGCTAGCTCTTCTTCCTAGCCACCTATTGGCATTTCACTATCTGTATACTGCAGAGTAAACTATGGAAGGTGTACATGACTGGCATCAATTTCAAGAATAACACAAGCCCGACACACCTAGTTCACAAATATATCCATAGCTTTAATTAGTAAAGAATAATAACTGAAAAAGTCACACCATAGCATTAAGTTAAGAAATTTGCTAGGGGCCAGTTTATGAAACTAGCCCCTGCCACCTCAGGACAAATGATTAGACTGAGTGGTTACCTCCCTTGATATATTATGATGACTTCTGTATAGTATTTAAGACTGTACAAAATTACAGAACACCTTAACACTGAAACCTTCAAAACTGAAATCTTGTTTAAACTGAAGTACTTTTTTGGTCCTTTAATTTCAATATAGAAACATTCAGTATACCAAAACACCTATTCTGAAGACCAAAGTAAATTCTTGGTCCCAGTTTTTATTTTTATGCTTAAATGGACATCAAAAAACTGAATCTTACATAATGTGGCCAGGTATCTGTCAAATTCAAGACAACAGGTTGCCAATGGTCTGGAAATAGCCTAGGGCCATGCAAGAGGTAAAACAAAAACAAAGCCCATTTTGCGCATGCTCTGTGTCAGTAAAAGGCCAAAATTTAGCCTTCACACCTAGTTAAACCATTTTTGTAATAAAGAGCCAGTGTTTGTGCAAATCAGAGATTTTGTTTCTTTGCAGATCACGTTATGTCTGATACTGTAAACTCAAGTAATATTCAATCAACTGACTTATGAACTTGCAACTAGGTTCACACCTGAACATTTGACATTATTGCTGACAAAGACAAGCCAAAGAATTTTGCCTCATTGTTCCCACATGTTTACCAGCTCTGTTCATTTCATCATGAGATGTAAATTTACATAGGGTACAAATGCAGTTACTGAAACAGAATTAGTACAAACACTTGCACTACAGTGTCATTGATGACAAGATCATTATGTTTAATAAAATGTGCAGTAATCAATTATTTCATTACATTTTATTGTAATGATTATTTTCACGGGATTTGATATTTTTGAAAAATATCAGTGTGATTAGAATGCTAAAGTATGACTTAAGCACTATTTTTAGCACACTTTGGTTCATAGATTTTGTAAACATCGAGTGGAAACGATTGGCTATTACCAAGGTCATGTTCTCCTTGTGTGATAGCTCTAATTTGTGAACAACTTTTTTTTTATTGAATCTTATAGTAAGATTCGTTAAGGCGTACATGTATATCGGCTGTGCGCTTTCACTGCATTGTTCCATCTGGGTGACCACGTGGGCCACCATGTGATCTAAAATTGGGATTTTAATCCTCGTTCTCAGAGTTTTTCAAGCAGTTATATCTTTACACCTTGAGGGTACAAGGTGCTTCTATTGTTGATGCCAAATTGTTTTGAAGTTCATCAATTTTTGGGGATTTAATAATTTATTCTCTAGAAAACTAAACAAATGCACTTTTTTATAAAAAGTTCTGGGAGAAAGATATTCAGTGGAAATTTATTCTGGAATTCTAAACAGAAACCTTATAAACCGATTCAGTGAGGATTTGTTGCCATCAATACAACGACCTCATCTAACGATATCGCCTTCCATATTGGAATTTCATCGAGATTCGAACCTGGATTCAATTAGAACTGTTTAGTGATAGGACTTACATTTTTCAGTTCTAGGATTAATTTTTGGATTATATTCACAAACCTTAAGTCCTAGTTCCTATTTTTACATTGTTTTCTAGAGAAATAAATCATTTTGTTAAAACTTACAAAGCTTGTTGTTGGCTTCACTCTTCTTTTGCTACTGTTGTACGAGCCTACACGTAACTATATATATATATATATATATATATATATATATATATATATAAAACAAAGGGGATAAAACTAATTGCATCTTAATTTTGATGAAAATATTTGAGAACTTAAGTAAATTTTAAAAAACCTTCAGAATAGAGACTAAGCTCCAGTAGCTTTGGTATTACTATTTATTGATTTCATTGTATTTCAGTAGAAAACAAAAATGCTCATCAATGTCAGGAGATATAAAGAAGAAAGGCTTAAATTTCTAAATTTTAGGTTAGTTGTACTTAGAGGGATACTGGTTTTAATCATTAAAGAGGAACAGGATTAGCAGTATCTCATGTTAATCCCTTTTATCCTGTTTAATGTAGAATTACTTGAACCCTCCAAGCTGTCTCTATTCTAAATACTCTTTATGTGTAATTGTATAAAATGGCACAGTAGTGTCCACATTCTTACCTTTGAATGAGAATCATTGATAAAATCATGATTTATTTTATCAATGTGTTAAATTTTTCACAACAGGCCTGGTCCAGCATTGTTTATCAATTGATTCCCAATGTCCAACAGTTGGAAAGCAACCTTAGGAAATTCACAGAAATTATTGATGCAGATGAAGTGCTACTGTTTGAGAGAGCAACATTTTTGGCAAGTACACTTCATGTTTATAATACAAATGAAAACTTGTTAAGACAGTCAACAGACAAATAAATTTGTCCTTTCTTGACAGCTGTGGATTGTAATAAGGTCCCTCTTGTTTCTTTTTCTACATGACCAGGTATGAAAGAGTAATTTTTCTCTAACAGTAACCCCTTCAAATTTGTATTGCTCAATAGATAGCTGAATGACTTGATGATAATCCCCAACAAGAGAGGTAGTGAAAAGGTGCAAAATGAAACTGTTCGCTGTTGTAACATGTGACAAGGTAAAATTGTTTTTAATATGCATTATAAATGGATAAAGTCAGCAGAAATAGACAGGTTTCTGGTAATGAAGATTAATGCACTTTTTTCTTGAAGTTTCAACTTTTACAGATTAAGTAAAGAGTTTATTCCTGAGTTTTTAGACTTGGGTTTTTGAGATTAATAAATTTTTGAATGGATTTGTTAAATTTTCAGTTTATTATTTGATATATTCTTTGAAGTAAAATTTGTCTTCATTGTATATCAGTCATTTAATATTGGCATTATGATGCTTTCATTGTGTATCACAGTCATTTAACATTTGGCATTATGATGTTTTCTTTGTATATCGGTCATGTAACATTTGGCAGTATGATTTCATTGTATGTCATAGTCATTCAACATTTGGCATTATGATGTTTTCATTGTATGTCAGGGTCATTTAACATTTGGCATTATGATGTTGTATATGATAGTCATTGAATGTTTGGCATTATGATGTTGCCATTGTATATCAATCATTTGATATTTGGTATTATGAGGCTGAGAAATATAATTTAGCTTTTAACTAGAATAATACATAAATATGCAAAGTTTTGAGGTATGGAATTATGTCAAGCAGTGTTTCACCATAGAGATTTTGACAAATAATGCAGTGAATCATTTCCATGCCTTATATTTTGGATATATTATGTGTTATGATGCTTCATAACTGTGCTGTGAGACTGTATCATGGATTAGAGCTTTCTTATTGAACTTTTTTACTTGTCAGTTGACTTTTTTGCTAAGGAGACAAGTACTGTATACAGTGGTCTCCCTGCTGTAAGACCACCCTTTTTAACTAAATCATTAATAATCCTAAATTTGTGGTGCAAAGCCTTTTAAAAATCATGTCAGTAAAATCAAGATACAAACATCTGGCTGTTGTAAATTAGGATACAGACATCTGGCTGTCACTTTCATTCTCATTCAGTTCTATTTTTACTGTTGCTGAATGTAAAACTGATATTCATTTTAATCTGAAATCAAATTTCTTAGCAATGAGAAGTGGACTCTTTTTCCATTTTGTTGAATTGACATCACTTTTCTTTCTAAACAGAAAATATGACATTTTGCACCATTTGCAAGACCTTATTCTTTCATTGGCAACTGTACCATTGTTAAACTAATTTGTAGCTATTACATGCAATGCTTTCTGATTACATAGGAAGTGAGCTTATCACTTGATCTGCTTGTTTTAGTCTGGTACCCTTTCAAAGGCATTTGATAATCAATGAGAATGAGGCCATGATTGCTAAGGTACCATTTTTAGCTCCACTGGCCATATACTAGAAGAGCTCATAGGATGGCCTGTTGTTAGTTTTCCAGTGTCTATGCATCCAGTAGCACAAATTTATTATTGCAGTGCCACTTGGAGGATTGACATCAAACTTTATACATATTTTCATCCAGTGGTTTAGTTGGTTCTAAATGAAAAACATGTTCTCAGGCATGTTGTAAGTCCACTGCAGCAATCATTGTAACCTTGTTTTTATTGCTGCACCTCCTGAATAGTCATATGAACTTCGGGTTTTCACAGAAAGACTTATTACGGTGTCTAGTTGATCCTCAATGAAAATGTTGCCTGTCTGAGTATAACATGACCACTACAGCAGTTATCTTGAAAATCATATCACTACTTCTCCTGAATGAAATATTATATGGCATGGAGTTTTCACCAAAAGACTTCTTATGACATCGAGTTGGCCCTAAATGAAAATAGTCCATTGGCATAAATTTGTTATTGCTGTTCCTCTTGAATGGAAAGTCTTATAGGCATTGAGTTGGTCCTAAATGATAAGTCAGATAGCATAAATTTTTTATTGCTACTCCAGACCTACTTGGGGCATTGCCATGAAACTTGACCCACATTCATGCCAAGGTCTACTTTGTTCAGCAAGAAATGTTATTGCTGAGACATCCATTATCTTGTTTTGAAAATCTTGTTACTGCTACTTCTCCTGATTGGATGGTCATATCAGTAAAAGATGTCTAATGATATGTAGTTGGTCCTAAATCAGAAGGGTACTGTTCCGCCATTCAATATGGACACCACTACAGTCATCTGGAAAATCGTACCACTACTTCTGGAAATAGAAAGTCATATTTACATAGAGTTTTCACTAGATGTCTTCTTATAATGTCTAATTGGTCCCAAATGAAAATGGTTCAGTTTGGACTTACCATTACTTTTCCAGAATGGATGGTCATATCAGCATAAGCATTTCACTAAAATACTTCTTATGATTAAATGATGTCAATCTGACATCGAATATTGTCACCACAGCAGCCATCATGTAAATCTTGTTAAAGCTTCTTCTCCTGAATAGAAGGTAATATCAGCATGATTTTTTCACCAAAAGCCTTCTTATGGTATTTAATTCGTTCTAAATAAAATGGTGCTATCCAGTTGTATATGACCCCTGCAGGGGCCATCTTGAAAATAAGTTTTATTCTCAGAATGGATAGTCATATCAACTTGGTGTTTTACTAAAAGGCTTCATTGTCTAGTTGTTACTGAACGAAAATGGTGCTGATCTGACGTCCAGTATGTCACCACAGTAGCTATCTTAAAAGTCTTTTTACTGCTACTCATCCTACATGGAATGTCATATCAGCATTGGGTTTTCACTGAAAGAATTATTGTGCTGTCTAGGTAATCTTAACTAAAACTTGTGCTGATGTGATATCTAATTTGATCATCACAGTGGTCATTATGAAAATTGTATCACTTCTCCAGAAGATGGAAAGTCATATCTGCATTTAGTTTTCAC
Organism: Megalonaias nervosa; assembly: GCA_016617855.1. Lineage (NCBI taxonomy): Eukaryota > Metazoa > Mollusca > Bivalvia > Unionida > Unionidae > Megalonaias > Megalonaias nervosa. Next base: position 31,732 of record JAECUM010093415.1, on the reverse strand, counting down.
CAGAAGACTTTTTATGATGGCTAGTTTATACTATAGGAAAATTGTGCTGATCTAACATCGAGCAAGGCTGGATATATGGTTGGTTGTAAATGACACTGCTGCCAGTTGGACCTCAAATATGGCTGCCATAATGAAGCATTGAAAATCTTGTTACTAATTCTCTTGAAAGGATGGTTATATGAACATGGTGATTTCATCAAAATCTTTCTATTGGTATCTTTTTTGTCCTGAATGAAACTGGTACTGTTCTTGCAGCCAATATGGCTGCCACAATGGTTAATTTGAAAATCTTATTGCACAAGAATATCGAGGATGGTTTCAGCACTAAACATTTGTGAAGAAGAAACGGTCTTATTTTGCATTCCTGGAAATTCTTTTGAGACATTAGAGCATTCCAGTCTATTCGAGAGGCTTTTGTAATTTGTGAAAATTCTCTTGTCATCTTAAAATCTTTATGCCATGTCTCAGTTTGTATTGCTGTCTGCATGAGATTATTATAGTCATCATCAACATCATCCTCATCATCATCATTATTATTATTATTATTATTATTATTTTTCATTACTATTGTCATTATTAGTAAATTATATTAAAATAGTATATTATAATATTGAAAGGAATGTTGGGGTGGTCATTATGTAGTTATCAGGTAAGAACTTTTGAAGTCAACATTGTCATTAATCTGTTAACAATTACAGGTGATATCTCACTGCGAGAGAAAACCCCATCGTGATGTACACAGGTTTGAAAAGATCAGTAACATCATTAAGCAGTTTAAACTCAGCTGTAGTAAACTGGCTGCCTCCTTCCAGAGCATGGAAATCCGAAATTCAACATTTGCTGCTTTCATTGACATCTTCACACAAAATACATATGTTATGGTGGTTATGTCAGATCCAGGAATTCGTAAGTTTCTTACCATTTGTTGTTAAGCATTTATTTAATAGAGTTCTTATAAGTTTCATTCAAATGACACACTTTAATTTATGTCTTCTAATTTTAAGACGGAGATTTCTCATATCTCTTATCGGTATGGATAGAAATTTTCTGGGTGGAATGCCTGTTCAGAAAATCTAGAATCTGTCTCGTCGGTGTACTCTCCTTCCTCATGTGTCGTAATAATGTTTACACTACCTTGGCATGTGTTGTGATGTCATGTTAAGCATATTTTGTATGCTTCCACCATGAAGGGTGTCCTTAAGCAAACAGCTTTGAAAATCAGGCTGCCCAACAGAATTTTCTAGTTGCCCATTATATCACTCTCATTGCCTTCTGGATAGTTGGAATCAAAATTGTTCAGGAAATTTTTTGTAGATATATCTACATGAGTTTACATAGCTCATACACAAATGAACTTCTGGCATGGTGCAGTCAGGGATTCATTGTTCATCATTCGTTGTCTCTCAACATTTGCTTGATACCAATTTGGAGGCAGTTTGTTTTGTTTTTTAAAATAAAATTTGGAATACCTGCTTATATCTTGAAGGTCTTGGACATGTTCAAGAATGAATGAGGTAAGTGCATATTAATGAAGTAATCTTGCATCTGATTGGATGAAATTTTAACCACTCTGGAGGCCATAATTCAGATTGAGATTAGACTTGGAATATTTGCTTATATTATCAAGCAACTGAGTTTGATAATGATTGAAAATAACGAGGTGACATAGCATCAGATTGGCTGAGCATGTGGCCAATCTGAAGGTCGTATTTCTGATCTAGTTTTGATCAAAATTGGAATATATGCCTATGTTGACCAATTCAGTGCCCTAGTAGTTAGAGTGACTGCCTCAGATGCGGGAGGTCACAGTTTCTAACTTAGAAAAAGTTCTCAGATTGTTTGCAGTGTAATCAGTTTCTTTTCCTTTTAAAATTTCTGTCTTTTCTCAAAATTAAATTATAAGTAAGTAGCTCATGTTCTTGACTGTTTAAATGAGGCCCAGAGTGGCAAAATGGTCTAAAGCACTCATCGTTACAGATCACTGCCATCGCACTTCTGACTGAATGGGTTCAGTCTTGGGCATGGTTAGTGTGGATACATGAGAAAGCCTGTCAGTAGTCTCCATGGATAGGTGGTTCTTCTTGAGGATTTTCGGGGTTCTTCCTCCACCAGTTATAATGGCCACTGTGTGTAGATTATCTTGTGCTGAAAAATGGTGTTAAACCCCATAAAAACAAATAACAACTGTTTAGAATTGCAGGTTTTGGGCTGCACCAAGTCCTCCCAGCAAAAACTGTAGCAAACCAGTTTTTGAAGAACAGATAAATTTTGAAAGCAAGATGCATACATTTTGATAGAACAAGGCATAACAGTTTGCAAAGCGATTCACCTTTGGAAATAAAATGAATAATTTCTAATTTATAACTGAAAAAGGTATCAAATAAGAATATTGTTAGAGAATATTTAGGCTTGCGTAAATCATTTGCAATATTGTAATTATTGATCATAATTTCTTTTCATTATCAGGATATTTGTTTGCAAGTCATACTTTATTTTCAGATTGATTTTGCTCCAGTAAGAACATATTTCATTAAGAAGAAACATTTCTAAGTTTATAAATTTATTTGCAAAGAATTTTTTCAGAATTGCTGCATTTGAAACTTAAAAATATTTGGAAACAAGTTCAATACATTTGGTGATATCATGTTTGACAGTTCCTAGTGTTGATAGTCATCTTGTCAAATTTGTCACAGGATCATTGGCCTATTTGCCATGTGTTACAGGTCATATCTGTCACATGATGTTTTATACCCAGTTTGCCATGTGTTACAGGTCAAAGCAAAATGAGTACAAAACAGTGATGAAAAGTCATTTGTGAGTTCAAGGAATTAACTTGGTATAAATCAATTTTGATATTAAGAAGTTCATATTATTTTACCATTACAGCCTCAGCTGCAACACTAATCAACATAAAAAGTGCAAGACGTCATTTTGAAAAATTGGAAAAGGTTGATCAGCCACACGGGTCATCAGAGTTTGTTAGAGCCACAACTCGCTGAGGACAACAGTATGCATAATGGAAGGACCATACAAGGAAAAATGAACATAAGGCTACTCCGGTATACCATTGGCTTAAAAATTGCATGCTAATGGGACAGTTAAGAAAATCCTCAAAGCTCTGTGGCCATTACTTCATTCCGAGTTCTGCTTGAATAGCCATAGCAAATAATGTTTTATGAGTAAAGCAGTCTTATATTGAATTAACAGTATATTGATTTTTTAGGGAATCTTATACATGCTGTCGGCATCCATAAATAACAAACTATCTTGGGTTATTTAATTATATATATATATACTTTATAATTTGTTTTATGTGTAATTGCCTAGCATAACAGTGATAATAGTTGTGCTACATCAAGAAATGTAACACAGGCATTTGTCTGTTTGTCATTATCTAACTCATTTCATATTAACAATGCCAATGCTTCACCACTCATTAAACTGTCCTGCTTTTCTGCACCACACATTGAAATATATCTCATATTAATGTAGGAATATCCTCTCTATCTTTCACAGACGTTTGTTCCCTCAATCCACAGAAAAATCCCCAAAGCAAGGTTCTTTGGAATATTGGTGGTTAGTAGGTTACAGCGATCCTAATGTTACAGAAAATAAGATGAAAGAATTCCCATTTGCTATCATAAACATGCTGCTGTAAATAATATTTTTTTTTTTACAGGTGCAAAGTATTACTGGTGTACTGCTGTATTTTTTTTCTAGTGGCACATACCACAGTACTTTTTAACTGTACTGGTTGTGTCAGTAGTTTCCGTTATTAAGGAATGTATGGAAATTCCTGAGGAATCTTCTTACAACTTTAATAGTATCAGTATATTTTCATTATTCGTAACAAAATAGGTTTTAAAAAGTCTGTATTTTACAAAACAGTTGGATCTGTTAAAAATTAATAGCAGTTAAAAATTAATAGCAAATATTACAAATATAATTATATTTATTATCCTTTAATCACATGTTTGATACTTTTTAAGTGTGCTGATGTAGTGGCCAGATGGAGTGTTGTGAATCATTTAATCCCAATTCAACTTTTGGACAACTTTCAGAGTAAAAATATACTAAAATATAAATTTAAAAAACATGTTTTAGTTATCTAGTAGCATAGCTGAATGTATTCGGTATATGTATTCCTTTGTACAACTGCAATTCCTAATATTTTCAAGAGTGCACTTGTTTTCTGTATGAGCAAAGTGATTTCTCAAGTCGACCAAATATTTATTGTTCAAGTAAGTGTGTTTTATGTTTACTGGCCCTTTAAGATCAGTATCTTGCACATGTGTTGGTGTCCCACTCGAGAGTTTCCCTGCCAGTTATATCAATAGTATAACTTGAAGCTTGTAGGCTTCAGTATCAACTCCTTTTTTTATCAGTAGGATCTTTAATGTCAGCGCAATGTCTTTCACAGTATCAGCTAGAGTGTAAGCTTAATCATCATACAGCTTTTGGATTCCAGCTCATACAGTAATTAACATGCACATCTACTTTAATGTGCTGGCCATTTAAATTTGGGGGGATGGGTGGTCTGTGATTTTTGTTTGAGCTGAAATATTTCCTTTCATTTATCAAGATAATTATTTTTTCCCAAAAATATCTTGGATATAGTTTGGTATTATTTTGCTATAAATCAGAGCAAAATATTTTTAACCACCTATTGACAGACAGAGATTAAACAAAAAGAATCAGGAATCATCCCCAGAACATTGAATTGTTGGTCCCAAGTATATATATATATATCAGTACGTCTTTCATGTAAGGTTCAGAAGTATGACATTATTAATTTTTAATGTCTATAATATTTTTTCTAAATTTTCTTTTCTTTATACGTCACCATATATTTTATATTAATATTGGACAAGTTATTTTGAGAAATTACTGTGATTTCCTTTTAAACGTATTTTCTGCTATTCATAGTTTTAACATTGGGGGAAAAATAACCATGGGAGATAACATCTATTAGGTCCAATCAGTTCACTAAATTTCAGTTGCCACTTTGATATAAGAAAATGAAGGGGACTACTAAGTTTTGTAAGACCATTAAATTTTTTCCAGTTGTTAGTAACACAAACTATATTTTGCTAAATGAGAATGGACGTTTTGCCAAGCCATCAAGAATTCACATTCATTGACATAAGCAACATGCCCAACCAGATCATAGCTTTCTTGCTTGGCATTGTTGAAGTAAAAATAGAATTCAAAGATGAAAAATCCACTAGGAAAAAAGCAGCCAATAGCCTATGATTATAAATTGACTGAGTCTGCATCTTGAGATAAACTGAAAGTATAATTGGAGTGCCTGGAAAAATTGCATATGTTTAAGTTGTAAATAAGTTAAAGACTGAGAAGCATTTTCATTGCATAAGCATGTAGTATCTGTAATAAAGATGGGGATCATAGTGCTTCCAGAAAATATTGAAAATGTTGCAAAATAGATGTTGTGAATAATTATGATTATTTCTTTCATGACTTGGCAGAATTGGCAGAAAAATGTTTTGTTCTGTTATTATTTACATATTATGGCACGGTTAGATAAATGGGAGCCATGTGCTTTTCTCCAGGACACACAAAGGAAACCAGCCCTGCACTCACTAAAACTTGAAATTATTGTCGGTCATATATTTGTTAAATGTTTCAGAATAAACTATGCATGTTTAATAGACTTCTTTGTATAGATGTATTACTGTTTTAATGTCTTCTGCATTTAATTAGCTCATTTATATAAAGAAGAGTTGAAGAGTTTATGATTGTGGACAGGCATCAAACCTGAGACCTTTGCATAACAAGTCTGATGCCCCTTGAACTCAACCTGCCACAGCTGATATGAGAGAGCTGCGCGAATGTCAGTAGTTGAAAGTTTTGGTGGTGAATACCCTTTTGAAGCCAGTGCTCTTTTGAAGTCAATGCATGTAGTCTTGGCCAGTGTTCAGTTGTTGCATCTTGAATATAATACACCAATTTTATTTGTACACATACATGCCACGTATGCCAGTGTGTGTGCTTGAATGCTCATACTGAATGACTCTCAGAAATAAGTGATATGGTCAACCATAGCTATTTAATTAGTGTTTTTCAACTCATAAATAGATTGCTTGCTTGCCAGAATTGTTACAAATTTCTTTTTATAGCTAAAAACTGTACCATTGAAAAATATACTGATATCCCAGGACTTGTATGTGCATTCATGTGTGTGTGTGTGCAAGTGTTTATGTATTCTTGTATGGACTCACATATACATTTGTGTGTGTGTGTGTTCTTGTGTGCAGAATCCTTATTGATGCACATGAAAAGCATCAGTGAATTTTTTGACTCGGTAAAGTGTTTTTTGATTTTCCTGTATCGTAATTTAATCTGATGTTATTAAAAGTGATGCACATGTGTTCAGTTCTTAGTTGTATATTTACGTGCTTACAAGAGGAATGGTGTTACCATATCAGTTTGAAATCCAGTGTCATTTGCCGGTGTTTTATTTGAAAAGCAAAGTTTGGCAATTCAAATTATTATCAACAATGAGACATTACTATGTTGTATGTCTAGATATTTGCAATGGATCTTAATTTTAGTATCTTTTAATACTATGAAATTAAAAAATATTGGAGAATAAAATAAGAGCTATTCCATTAAAGCATACATGGGACCCAGGGAAAGCACTTTTAAAGTAGGGTACTCACCCATAGATGCAATTTAGAATTTTCTTATCATTTTAATATGAACTCTGTGAAATCAAAGTACCCTAGCATATGTTTTTTAAAAACTGCCTTCCTTGAGTACCATGTCTGTTTAAATGGAACAGCCCTAAATAAAAATATGGCAAGACTCCAAAACAAACAACAAATTTTGCAGTTTCATGATCAAATTGACTAATGAAAATAAACTTGCAGTAGGGATAAATACCATGTATATTTTTTTATTTTTTTGAATGAAATAATATTAAATTACAGTTGGTGAAACCAGCGGGGGGGGGGGGCATGCACATTGGATATTTATTTACTCAGTTTTACTGTCATTATACATCTGTCAAAAGGAGTTCCATATTATGTTATAGTGTTGTCCATCCATCCATCAGTTTTGCCTTTTCGTCAATAACTCAAATTTTACACATTTGCAGTAAAACTTTGTAGTTTGCATTTGGAGTAAGGAAGAAACTTCTTATGTTTGGGATCTACGGCTATGGTTACTGTGACTAAAAGAATAAAAATGGTTACCCAAGGATATTAGATTTACTTTATATACCAGGACCAAACATTGGGGGTGGGGCTGGCAATTGGGGTGAGGAAGCTTATTGGTTTATTTTGCAAAATGGTCAAAGGTTAAGATCACTGATAATGAAAAAAACAGCAACTGGCTTTAACACAATAATATTAGATCAGCATTTCACACTGGATCAGTCTTTGTGGATGGCTTACACTTGGGCATAGGTAGAAGCCTTTTGAATTTGGAGTATAAAGGTCAAAAGTCAAAGTGGTAAAAACCAAATGGTTTCTGCACAATTACACTAGTGCTACATCACAAATCTGGACCAGACTTTGTGAATGGCTTGCACCCATGGTAAGAAAGCAATAGATTTTGGTATCAAAGGTCAGGATCAATGAATGCAAGAATTAAATGGTTTTTGCACAGTAACATTTCACCGATCTGGACTAAACTTTGCAGATGGCTTGCAGTTTAGGGTAATGAAGAAGACTATTTATTTTGGATCAAAAATTTCACTTCTTGACCTTCAGCAGAGTTAGTGGATGACTTTCACTTAGGTTAAATAAGAAGCCTATTGATTTTTAGGTCAAAAACTCAAGCCCCATGAAAAATGAATGCGATCAAGTACCTTGACCAAATTTTGTGGCAGCCATACACTTAAGGTATGGAAGAGGCCTGGTGATTTTGGAGTCAAATTCTCAAAGATGGTCATTGCAGCACAGAAAAAAAACGATTTTGTTGAGTAAGTTTGGTGTTTGAACAAGTACCTTGAGCAAATGTTGTGGAAGGCTTGCACTTAGGGTCAAGAATAAGCAATTAGATTCTAGTGTTTAATGGTCGGAGGCAATGATCATGGTAAGAAGAAAGTAATGGTTTATTCTCTTTAAGTTGAGTGGCGTTTACTGCCAGCATGGAAGACTAATAAAATGGTATGGGCATATAATGTGCCATTCATAGTACAGTCATACCTGTAATAATGGTCACGTGGGATCATTGGATATTTCCATTTCCCCCTGTGAACATTCCTGTATAAAGAAGTTACTTGCCTTCTGCAGTCAGCAACAATGTTGGTTTCTTATGGGGTAGGGGAGCAAGGGAAAGGATGTACTGATGACCATGCTAAAAACATTTATCAGAAAAGAAAGAGATCAAATTTACACTAAATTTGCTTTAGTTGAACAAGTTAAACCAATTAAGCAAGTTCTGTCCATGTTGACTGTATAACAATAGTTTGTGGATCTTGACTTAAGTAAGCTCTTCCAATGCAGTGCATACAATATGAAGGATCTATGCTTTCAAACAAAATACTGTTTCGAGTATTAATCATTGGCATACTCTTTTTCAGTCTGGGAATACATAATGAACCAACCCTACAGTCACAAATTCATACTAGGGCAGTTCCATTTAAACACACTACTCTGGGAAGGCAGTTTTTAAAAAAAGAAATATATGCAAGGGTACTCTGATTATTCGAAGAGTTCATATGAAAATTTTAAATTACATCAATGGATGACAAGTACATATTGAAAGTGCCTTCTCTGAATTCCAAGTAGATTTGACTGGAACAGCCCGAAGTTTTTCTGTTTTCAAAATTTTCAAATAATGCTCTGCCCAATTTGGTAAGAAGACAAACTGAGGAGAAACACTTGTACCTTTTTAATGGTTAAATATATGGTGGAGGACAGTGTTTCAACTTTAAAGGCTTTGAACAAAGGTGACCTTAAACTCTTATGGTAAGCGTTTTCAATATTTTACCCAGGTCTTATTTCTGCATGCAAAAACCTAAAATTTCTTGCAATATAGATGGAGGAAAAGCTCGAAAAAATTTGTAAAGTAAACCCTTTCTTCTAGAATCTGTCAATCGTAAATTTATATGGTACATTCTTTGAACAGAAAATCTGGATTTATTGCCTAAATAATAATAATTATAAGAAGAAGAATGTAAGAATAATAATAGTAATGTAAGAACAATAATGATGGTATTTGCATGTACTAACAGTAATGTCATACCTGTTGCATAGCTGGTACTTTTGTGGGTGAAAAATAATCTGACCGTTTGACAGGAATTTGTCATTAAGATTGAACCAGAATGTACATGAACCCTGGATCGCCCATGGATCACTGCATAGGTTTGTTGACCATGCTCAGACATAACTGTAAAGCAAGATAGAAAGTTCCTTTGTCATCTTCAGAATTTTTGGGATTCTCATTTTCTGAGTTGGAGAAAAATTATCCAAGTCTCTAGGATATTAAACCCCTAGCCAGAGATGTCATACACAGTTAATGAGTGAGCTGCAATTCCTTTAGGGAGGAGCAGCACAATCCACACTCCATAAGAGAGGGAGCAGCAGCACAATCCACACTCCATGAGGGCAGAGAGGGAGAAGAAGCACAATCCCCACTCCATGAGGGCATAGAGGGAGGAGCTGCACCCACTTTTCCACATGGACAGATGAGTCATGCCCTCCCATCGGGGAAAAGTAGCTTCCTCTTTCGTCCAGAAGGTTACAAAAGAGTTGCCTCCCACCCCACACATTTTTGACTATATATAAAGGTGTGTTCGCCATTCTAAAAATGAGTCCAGATGTAGGCATGGACTATAAATTCAAGCATGCTGTTTGATCCAGACTGCCTTATGTATGTAAAATCATCATGGATCACCAACAAGGTCAGTGTCACTGCTGTCTGGCAGAGACGAACCTACATTGTAAGGCAAGAATTCCAGAAGCAAGTGTTAGTCAGTGGCTCTGCAATTCGTTAAAGTCTGCAAAACAGAACAATGAATCACTGCTGCAAGTGTTAACCATCTTGACAACCACAACAGTACTTTACAGGACCATATAAATTTCTTTTCAAATCAGATATATACTAGACAAGTATTACCAGAATCTACTTGTGTGTGTATGTTTATTCTTTCACAAGTAAAACATGAATCACCTCTCCACTTTTGTGTGTGTGTGTGTGACTTGATGGTAGGTGGAGTTAAAATTTTGCTTACAATTTGTGGACATCCCTTACTTTTTCCTCTTGTAACATTTCTCTTTTGTGGTTGCAGGGGTAATAAGTCTAGTAGGGGTGATAGCTTTGTTTATAAGGTGAAGTTACAGGTGATGGGGATAATAGGAAATATTTTAGTTTTATTTATGAGGTGCTTCATTCCTTGTGCTTGTTACTAATTGTTAGTATTGGTCATTTGATGAGTGGGTGAGTCTGACAAATGTGTATTGATTAGTAGTTTTGAATTTTCCATGTCTGTATAAAACTTTGCCCTTACAACTGCCCATTTTTAACAATACATTTTTCATTGCGTTCTTTCCCTCCCCCATGCACACACACACACACACACGTTAATTCTGTGGACATGTTTAACATTACATTTTCCCTTGTCCGTATAATGGCCCATAACGTTAATCCTATGGACTTGCTAACGTTAAATTTCCTCTGTACTTGTAAAGGTCCAGTTAAAAATGGCAAAAGTAATAGACGTTATCAAGATAAAATTAATACAAGTCTTGAATGAGATCGTCTTGTCAATAGTTTGTGAATAAGTTCTAAATTTAATACAATTTGCTGTTTCATTCAAATCTTGATTCACATAAAACTGGGGCCCCTTTTCTACTGATATAAAGTAACTTTATATGAAACAAAACCTTTTTTAGGAGAATAAAAGAAGTTTATTCAGTAAAACAAGACGTACAACAAAAAAATCGAAAAAGCTGATTAAGTGATTAAAAATGGTATTGATTATGTGGGATGATTTAGTAGATGTAATTTTAAAAAAATACAGTGATCATTACAAAGTTTTGTTAGTTACTGTAGATGATTTTTCACCAGAATCTTATGAACAACCCTAGTAGTGTATGGGGATACCGTAGCCTCACGTAGACCATAATGTTAATTTTAGGGGGTTGTACCGTAGCCTCAGAATTTATTGCCTCAAAAATACCACCTTTGTACCATGGCCTCCAGATTTATAGCCTCAAAAAAGTGTCCCGTCACTATAGTCTCAATGGAATTTTGTATAGGGTTAATAGGAAGGGAACAGTTAGTGTGACGTCATGGTACTAGTAACAACATAGCAAGGGACTGACCTAAATACGCGCAGCTACCAATCTAGGGAGGGACAAATACAATAGAGAGACAGTGACATAGAACATAGATAAACATATAGATAACACACATAGATAGGCAAATTTTTTAATAAATATCTTTTTGAGGTATATGAAAGTGGCCCTGAAAAGGGCCGTTGTTTGTTATTCCATTAACATAGAGGGCATCGCATAGGTCTTCTTCTCTTTCTCAAACTTTGTCTAACCTCTGGTCCATAAATCAGGACTCATTTCAGACAACCTTGTCTTTCCACATAGATCCTTCGTTTCCAAAGGGCTGTATCAGTGATCTGGGTAATTGCCCATGATGATCTGACATACATTGGATAGTCCGGGTTGAACAGCATCGACGATAGGAGGGTAGACGATTCTACGTTGGTCCACATCTTGTGATGAAGAAAAGGTGAAGCGAATGAAGTGAACCATGTTTATTTATAGTGGAAAACCGGATCGAAACGGGTTGAAATTGTTCACCAATCCCGACACGCGTTACAAAATTCAGTCACTTCGCGGAGTCTGTCATCCAATCCGAAGAGAGCTACCTGTGACGTCACATTCCCTATATAGGTGCGCTAGCGTCTGTGCGCAGTGAATCGATGCGACATTGTTTTGTGAAACATGACTGAAACTAAGAAGACGATGAATTAGGGTGCACCGGCTGTGGAGACGAGAAGTGATGGCATAGCAGCGGCTACCAAAGTTAACACGGGTCTACTTCCAGAAGAGACCGATTTCAACTGGGATTTAGTAGATTTTCTCTCTTTACAAGAATTTGTTCCAGTACCAGTACCTTCGCCACCTCCTCCTTCTTTACCACATGTCGAGGATTTTAAACAGAGACAGAATGAAGAATTGGAGAAATTTTTACAGCAGCAGAAAGAGGCAGAACAAGCATTTCTCTTTGAACAGCAGCAGCGAGAAGAAGAGGCGAGAAGGTAACGACAGGAAGAAGCAGTAGAGAAGAAACAAGGTCTAGGAGAGAAGGAGAACAGTGAATCTCAAACGGTAACGGTACTCTTGGACATTTTGGCCGAGTTAAGGAGTCTGAAACAAATGTATCAGACCTCTTTATTACGACCCAAGAGAAAAAGACCTTCCTGAGCCAAACAGTCCAACCCTGTTACTACACCAGAGATATTACCCCTAGTGATTTCTACCAAATCATTGACAGGAGCAAGTCCAGAAGTAGGCCTTGGTCGTGGCAAAGGCTTAAAGCAGTTAAAGTTGATTGCTTTTTGCTCCTAAGTTTGTTTTTTGAAAGAAAAAGAAACACCCAAAGGCCCTTTTCAGGGCCACTCACTTCTTTCGAAAAGAGATAATATTCATTTTGCCAAAATCAATTAAAATTCAAAATCCCTTGTTTGCTCAATGATGTACGTGTGTGAGTGCATGAGTGTAGACCCTTATTATTCTAAAAAAACAAAACCAGGAGACACTTAACGTTTTTTCAGTCTGGTCTATTCTGGTACAAATTTTTACAATCCAATATCACAACACAACACAACACTTTTTTAAAAAAAAGTTCATAGACTTCTTCTATGTCTTTTTTCTTCTTTCACTCCCTCTATTTTCTGATTTTCTTCAGTTTTTTCCTCCTCACTTTTTTCTCGTCTTCTTTTCTTTTCTGTCTTCTCTTTCTGAACGTGTCGGGGTTCTTCCTTTGCCGAGGGTACCTCTTCCTCCTCCTCCTGCTCCTGTTGTTTCTTACGGCAGTCTGAAAACAAATGTCCTTTCTCTTGAAAATGATAACAAGTATCTTGACTTTTGTCTCTTCTGACACTGGTCTTGCTTTTTTGACGGTCTGGACATTCTGTAGCCCAATGCCCTTTCTTCTGACAGATGTAGCAAGTATCTTGACTTTTATCTCGAAAGGAGGGAGAGTAGTCCGTCGGCTTGTCTGAAGAAAACTTTCTTATGACACCTCGAAAAACTCTAATTAGAAGTTCGATCTGTGTGGGTTCTTCCATCGTGCTGGTCGGCTTGAGAGTGAAATGAATACTGAGAGGGAAGGAACCAGCCCTTTTATATATACACTGAGCCTGACATGGATATATAGGGGTCCATGGCGTTTCAAATGTAGTCATTTGACCTTTTGCAGTCAAGATGAAACGATCGCATCATTTCGTAAAGAAAGGAGAAGAAAGTAAGAGGCAGAAACATGATTTATCGCCTCGCACAGTAGCTGAAGTCTTGGCTCAAATTCATGCCAGCGATTTTGAAGATGAGATGGAGTGAGCCAGAATCCAGACCCAGAGAGTCTACACCCAGTCAAAGTCCATCACCACCAGTAAACCCTGAAAAACACTACCACATTCGAGAGACGGAAAAACGCTCCTCTAGAAAATTTAGAACCACAGCCTACACGTACACGGTGACGTTTAAAGATTTCAAGTCAGACGTACCTTTGGAGAAAGCAGAGGGGTTCATCACCGATGTGTGGGATTGTTTGTTAACCACACTGAAACAGCAATGTGAAGCCAAAGAAGACGATAGCTTGAGACTTTCCATTCATCACAACAGTTTGAAGTTCCCCGTTTGGATCGAGTTTAGCAGTCCATCAGAATTGACACCTTCCAAAATCATCGACAAGATTCAACATGTGCAGCAATCCATGACAAGTTTCAGATCACCGACGGGAAAGCGACACTGCTCATGACCCACGTTTCTCTTTCCCAAGGGACAGGACGCAAAAAGGTGTTATTGGTGAACGACCTTCGCAGCGTCAAGCGCAGCATCGTTCAAATTAACAACCCTCAAGACCAGATGTGTTTAGCCCGTGCCATCGTGGTGGGACGAACGTATGCCGACAAGAACGACACAGCAGAATGGAAAAGAGCCTGGAAAACTATTCGACAATTGGACCGAGCCAAACAACGAAAAGAAGCAGAACTCCTGTTAAAGCAAGCGGGGCTATCCAAAGACACACCCTGTGGCATTCCTGAAATGCAAAAATTGCAAGACGTCTTGGCTCCACGCTACACCTTGAAAGTGCACCCTCAAGAAGTGCACGGACCTCTGTTGTTTCGCGGCAAAGATTTCAAAGACGGAAAATACATTCACGTCTATCATCACGATGAACATTTCGATGCCATCACCAGTATCACTGCATTCCTGGGATATGGTTATTACTGTGAGAAATGTGACTATGGCTTTAACAATCGAGAGCAACACAAGCATTGTGGATCGAAACGCTCAGGATGTTTAGCCTCTAAACCCTGTCTTCACGAAGTACAAGAACGAGTGCATTGCCCAGCTTGTCAGCATACGTTTGTCATCCCTACCTGTTACCAACAACATCTAAAGACGCAAGGTTCACAGCGGAAAAGTGCTTGTCAACTCCTGAGATTGTGCCAAACTTGGGGACAAGGCATACGTACCAACAGTGCCAAGGCGCACGTCTGTTCAGGAAAGAAACAATGTCACATTTGTCGTCAAATCGTGGACTTGGAACACCAATGGTACATTCAAAAATACCAATCCAAACATGAAGAAGAAGAAGATAATGACCAGAAGAAAGGCAATTTCATCTTTTTCGATTTCGAATGCATGCAAGAGACTGTCATTCACATTCCTAATTTCTAACTGGCATTCACATTCCTAATGTGTGGCTCACCGAGCGTGTGAGAAGTGCATCCAAGAGCCTATCTTTACTCATTGCCCTCACTGCAGCAAGATTCCTGGAGGACGGGAAAAAGTCTTTCGGGGACCAAACACGCTAGCCGATTTCGCCCAATGGATTTTAAACCCTATTGATGAGACGTGGAGACAAGAAGACACCGAACGTTACGGAGATTGTCATCGCTATGCCACGGTGATGGCTCACAATTTCTTGGGATACGATGGACAGTTTCTTTTGAGATACTATACGGAACAAAGTACCGAACGCCCGAAAGTGACTTTGAACGGAGCCAAAATCATTTCCATTCTAGTGGGACAAATGCAGTTTAAAGATTCTATGAATTACTTGACCATGCCTTTGAGCCGCATGCCTAAAACGTTTGGAATGACAGAAATGACCAAAGGCTATTTTCCACACTTTTTTAATGCCGAAGCCAATCAACGCGCCGTTGTACCCCATTTGCCTGAGGCTCACTACTACGACCCCGACAACATGCGTACCGAACAACGAGAAGCTTTCTACGCATGGTACCAGATTCACGCCTCGGATTCTTTCGACTCTCATGAACAAATGTTAAAATATTGTCGTTCCGACGTGGACATTTTACGGCGTTGCTGTGGAAAATTTCGAGAAATGTTCTTGGAGTACGGAGGGATCGATCCTTTGAAAGAAGCTTGTACCATTGCCAAAGCGTGTTCCTTAGTGTACCGCCACCGATTCATGCCCGAAAACACCCTAGCTGTCATCAGTCCTCAAACCACTAATTTTGTCACACGTCAATATTCGGTCAAAGCCCTACGCTGGTTACATTACTTGTGCGACAATGAAGACAAATGGATCCAACATGCCCGCAACGAAGGAGGCGAAAAGACCATCGGAAGGTATTCGGTGGATGGCTGGGACTTAGAAAACCCCAAGATCGTGTACGAATTTAACGGGTGCTTATTTCACGGATGTCCCTTCTGCTACCCTCAACGTGACACTAAAAACCAGTTTTTACAACGGACCATGGAAGACTTGTACCAGGCCACTTATCAGCGGCGCTTGAAGTTAGAAGAGCAAGGATACCAAGTGGTAGAAATGTGGGAACACGAGTACGATCACCGTTTGAAAACCGATCCCGAGTTTAAGTGTATCGTGGAAAGTTACAAACTGGTGGACCCACTGAACCCAAGGGACAGTTCGTGCGGAGGACGGACTAATGCCACTTGTTTGCTGTACCAAGCCGACGAAGAGAAAGGAGAAGAAATCAAATACTTGGACGTGTGTTCTCTGTATCCTTACGTGTGCAAATACTGTCACTTTTCCGCAGGACACCCGCAATTCCTGACGTAACACATCGACGTGGACAAGATTCGCCAATACGAAGGATTGATCAAATGTAAAGTCTTGCCTCTCACGTACTTGTACCATCCCGTTTTACCTCACCATTGCCAAGGAAAACTGATGTTTCCCTTATGCTGTACTTGTGCCGAAACGTACAACCAAGACCAACTTTGTGCCGTACTTGTGCCGAAACGTGCAACCAAGACCAACCTTGTCAGCACACTCAGGAAGAACGCGCCTTGACGGGAACGTAGGTTAGCGTGGAATTGTTTAAAGCTCTGGACTTGGGATACCAACTGTTAGAAATGTACGAAATGTACCACTTTCCCAAGACAGAACAATACCACAAGGGCGACGAGACTCAAAAAGGCATTTTCGCAGACTACGTGAATGCTTTTTTGAAACTGAAACAAGAAGCCAGTGGCTATCCTTCCTGGTGCCACACTCCCGAAGACCAAAAGAAATTCAAAGAAAAATACTGGGAGCAGGAAGACATCACTTTAGACAACGTCGAGAAAAACGAAGGAGGGCGATCGTTTGCCAAAGTGATGTTAAATTGTTTGTGGGGCAAAATGGCACAACGACCGTGTTTACCCAAGTGGAAGTATTTGACAGAACCTTTCCGCTATTTCCAGATGATTCACGACAAAACCAAATACATGAAAAACGTGGGCGTCTTTCTTGAGGACTTGATCTTAGTCAATTACGACGAAAAACTGGACTTTGTAGAAGCCGACGAATTTGGAAATGTCATCATTGCGGCTTACGTGACACCCCATGCTCGTTTAAAACTGTACGAAGCTTTAGAACTGTTAGGAGATCGTGTGCTGTATTTTGACACGGACAGTTGCATCTACATCGATCGCCTTGGTCAACCTCACCCTACCATCGAAGGAGACCGTTTAGGAGCCTGGACGGACGAGCATTCCGACGACAAGATTCAAAGTTTTGCAAGTGGTGGTTCCAAAAATTACGGCTACGAATACCGAGACCCACAAGGAGAAATACACACGGAGTGTAAAGTGTAAGGATTGACTCTCAATTATCGCACCAGTCGACTGGTGAACTTTGGCGTCTTGAAAGAAGCCTTGCAGTCTAGACAGGATGGAAATTTTAAAGTGACAACACCCTAACCGCACAAGATTGTACGTTTACACACACACCAAATCGTTAGCCGACCCTTGGAAAAAGTCTATCAAATCGTGTACCAGAGGCGAGTACGGCTTCCCAATCATTTCACTTTACCGTACGGTCACACCGATATTGCCCAGCATATAAAAAGGGACAACGTCCAAGACCGATAGTTCATTGTGACTATCATTGCCAAGCGAGAAAGATGAATCCTTTCAAACAGCAAGTATCAAGCAAGAGCAAACTCGAGTGCGATGCTGTGCCTTGCGATGGCAGGGATGCCGTACGCTATGAGCTCAGCGATTCAGTACCACATCATCATGGGAACTTTGCTATAACTACTACTACCATACCTACCATGGAAAGTGATGCTGTGCGTGTCAAACCTGACGGATGCGAAAGCGATGCCACTCGTTATCGTACACCTTTTCACTTTACTGGTTTTCATTTTCTTTGTCATCAACCGTGTAAAACCATGCGGCTACCACCCTACGGATGTCATCCCAAACTGAACAAACTCCTGCATATTTCACCATACCCTCATCGAAATGAACCTGTGAAAGACGAATATTCGTTCCCTGTGCGTTTGCCTGAATACTGCGACTTTGAAAGTCGGATCCAAACCTTCCGAGGAAAATGGCCAAAATATCTGGAAGGACCTACCCCCGAAGAATTCGCTAGAGCTGGATTTATCTACTTGGGCGAAGGGGATAAAGTCAAGTGCTTCAGTTGCGGTCTGTCACTTCACGAGTGGGAGAAGAAATATTGCGCTTACCTGGAACATGCTCGATGGTCTCCGGATTGTCACTACCTACCTTTAGTGGGACCTCGTCATTGAAGTGGGCATACCATGTCGTTTAAGAAACCAGCTCCTTGGCTAGGAGTCAAACGTTGGACATCTTCTAGACAAGTATTTAATCCCCATCTAATAAATAATCTTCAAACATTACCAAACAAATTGCAAGAGAAGATCTACAAGGAAATTTGGCTGGGACTTGCCAGAGCCAAATCTCAATTTGCGATTGTAGAACTTTTATGTCGAGAAATTCACAAGAGGAAATTGACAAAAGTCAACAAACAAGTCAGATTTCTCTGTATCAAGGGTGGGTTCTTCCTAATATTCCGCTTTAGACCATTTACAAGATTTTAATGACATTCTTGACCGTTTCCTGGAATTGCAGTGGCCAGAAATTACTCACTTTGTTCGTTACTTTCGCTCTAGGAGAAGTGTTTGACTGACATGGTCATGGATACTTAACAAGAGAACATTCGTGGTTTGCCTGTGGAGTTGAGAGAACTCATTTACCGCGAGTTGGTGAAAATACAAGTGAAACGCAAACTCAAAATCATTTCTCCATTTTTAAACTATGCTCTTTTTCAAAGCAAGCGAAGACTGATTACGGGAAGACACTACTTCAGTCACAAATATAAACGAGGCTATTGGCCACGACCCAGTGGTTCCTGATTCTTATTACCTTACACCTAGGAGGGTATAAAAACGGACTGCCATGCCACGACCTTTATCATTCGTGATACAACAGATTCCGTGGAAGGAAATCAATGACACTTTTCAAACGGTAGAGGATTACGATCGTCCATTACGAGAACTTTGTCCATTGAATTGGGGTCGACGTATGGTGTGTGTCTTAGTGACTTTCTTTCTAGGATTTCATTTACCAGCCGATTCCTTGTGGACTCTTTACGAACAGTACATACCACTCCAAAAAGCATGAAAGTGGTCCCTTTAAATGTACACGAGAGACTCATTCTGCTTTGCGCTTTCATCTTGATACTTCTCAACCTCTACGGGAAAACAAGATTCGTCAACTTTTAGGCACTGAAGATGTGTACGACGATGTGTGTGTAGCTTGTGACTTACACCCTCACTGGAAAGATGTACGTGACTGGAAAAGTTGGTGTCTTGAGGCTTGGACAAAAGAAGTGGCACACTATGCAAAAGATTTGTAATCCTAAAATATGAAAACGTTCAGTGAAAAAAGTAACTTTTAAACCAGTGTTAGTGACAGTGCCAGAAAAAGAAGTCGTGACCGAGGCAACCCACTCTCTTCAGGACAGGACCGCTATTGACATCCCCGAATGGCCATTCCGGGAGGTCCCTTGTGTGACTGTGCCAAGGAGTGTAGAGACTCTAAAAACATTACACACTGCCATTACGATTTCACCTATTGATCACCACAAATGTTGTACAGAGACTTGCTTATATTCCACTATGATTTTTTATGTGTCTTTTATTCATATACTTAACCATTTGGCTTTAATGTATTTTTGTCTTTCGTGTTGTTCACAATTAAAGATGACAATAAACGTGTCCTGAAAAAGTATAAAAACTCTTGTCTTGTATGTCTTCGTGTCAAAAGTGACATATCCTACACTACTATGGCTACCTCTACTGTCTCTGCTCCCTCTTCCTCCACTGTCAAAGTTATTGACGAACACGTAGATCGGACTAGATGGGAAGCCTTGTATCTACGCCATCCCTTTAACATGCTCATTGCCGGACCTAGCGGTTCAGGCAAAACCGAATTTGTCAAACGTTTGATCGAACATAAACATCATTTGATCGATCGTCCACCGCAACGAATCGTGGGGTGTTACAAAGAGTGGCAGTCGGCGTACAGTCTTATCGAGAAAGTCAAGGCAATTCCATCGTCTTTGTGGAAGGCATTTCTGGCGAGGACGACGAGATCGTGTCTGACCCTAGTCAAACTCATTTGGTTATTTTTGACGACATGTTAGGAGAAGACGAAGAAGAAATTAAACTCTGGTTTACGCGCAAACGGCATTATCGTAATGCTAGTGTCATTTACATCACCCAAAATTTGTTTCAACAAAGTAAAGCCCATAGTACCATCACATCAGTCTCAATGCTCATTACATGGTGTTGTTTAAAAGCCCTAGAGATAAATCGCAAGTACAAGTCTTAGCCAAACAGTTAGGAACACATTGGCTGACTCATGCGTACGACGATGCCACTCAAACCCCACATGCTTATTTACTCGTGGATTTAAAACCCACCACTCCCGATTATTTGCGATTTAGTACCCATCTGTTTCACCACTGGTGCCAAGACGGAGGGCCTGTCGTGTACACGTCCCCTTCGTCGACTTAACAACAATCACAATCACCAAAAAAGTCTATAAAAACCTCGGTCACTTTGGCTCTGTCTCACACACCGTCAACATGACGTCCCTTCAGTCTCATCTTCCCATCAAATTGATTCATGCCTTGTACGGTATCATTCGCGAAAAAAATCCACAAATACGTGCCCGTGTCTTAGAAGCCAGTCTCAAAGAAATCTTACGATGGTTTACGGTGACAGCACGTCAATTACTGCAAGGCATCATTCAGCTTCCACATCAAAGCAAACGTTTTTTTGAGAGAAACAAAGTAGCCTTGACACAGCTAGCAGATCCTCGCACTGACATTCAAACCAAAAAGCAAATCATTTTGAAACCTGGAGGAAGCGGTTCTCTAGGAGGTGTCATCAATCGTTCCCTCTTAAAATGGGATCCTAATGCTCCCAAAGTCGTCCCCAAGAAAAAATCCACACCCAAACGTACCCAGAAGAAAAGGAAAAAGAGCAACGGTGTCAAGACCAGGTCACAGCCTCAGAAAAAGAAAACGAAAAGTCCACAGAAAACAGCTTCTACCCGCAAGAGAGCGTCTCCAAAAACTTCTCCAGTGGTGATACCCTCTTCCTCTTTAGCGGCAGTGGCCGCTGCTCACAAAGTACCTGCCCCCAAAATGAAAGTCCAAGAGAGAAGGGGTGTGTTACTGAGTTTACTGGATTTGTCCAAGCGAGAACTGTCCCGATTTAGTCCGTTGCGAACTCCTCCACGACGTGTGTTGCCTGTCATCAAGTTGATACGACGTAATTACAATCAGTGGCGGCGCATTCCAGTATAAAAAAGACCTGAGGCAAACAATACGGATCAGTGTTTTTGTGCCGCTGAACGCCCAAAGATGTCCCCTCCAAGAAGTGCACACCGTTACGATCGTGTTCCTTCTTCGGTCCAAAAAGGAAAAGGAAAACGAAAAAGGCAGTCACGTCATCCTAAAAAGGGCTTAGCCAAACATCGACGTCACCCTCTGAAAAGACACACTCGTCCAAAGAAAAAGAGAAGCCACCAAAGGGGAGGTATCTTTGGCCCTTTATTTCAAATGGAAAAGTTAGTAGATAATTTTGCCACAAAGTTAAAGGACAAGCTCCAAAAGAAACAATAAGATAAAAGGGCGCATGTCGAGTCATGCACTTCAGTGTGTTTTGTGCACCAAAAGATGTTCCCTCATCGTCGTTCTCCTGTCGAGAAAGGAAAAAGAAAAAGACGGTCTCGTCATCCGAAAAAGCGCTTATCCAAACATCGACGTCACCCCCAGAATAGACACACTCGTCCAAAGAAAAAGATGAGCCACCAAAGAGAAGGATTCTTTGGCGATTTTGGAAAACACATTGTCACCTTTATGACGAAGCGATAGTCCCAAAAAAAGGATAAAAGGCCGTGTGACAAGTCATCGACGTTAGTGTATTTTTTGCTGTGTGCCACGGAACCAACGAACCAACCAAGAAAGATGTCACCCCCCAAAAGACATTCCTCTTCTACCCCTAAAGGAAAGAAAAGGAAAGGACTGCCACTTCGTTTAGCCAAACATTGGGACATGTTGTCCGTCCTGTCCAAAGCTTCTCCACCCATGCGAGAAAAACTCATTCAGACTGCCTCCAAAGACGTCATTGATGCCATGAGCGAATGTTGTCTGAATGTCTTGAAAGGAACGATACCTTTGACTCAACACCAGAAAAAAATGCTTTCCCAAACATCGACACGTTCTTCACCAAATGGTCCAAAAGAAAATACCCATTCGTCAAAACAAAAAGATGTTGGTGCAACGCGGAGGAATTCTTCCCCTGTTAGGACTTCTTACCAATGTAATAGCGAAACCTATGTTGGGTGTATTGGGAAAAGTTTTACCCGCCATAACTCCAATGTAAAAGGGTCAAGAAGATAAAAGGGACTTCTGGAGTCAAAAGATCTCAGACGTGATCCTTGAAATCCAATGAAGGGACGAAAACTAGCTTTAGTGCCTTACAAACGATGGCTGGAATACCATCGTTGGCAAGAAGAACGGACCCCACATTTACCTCCCAATCCTCATTTGACCGAGATGTCCCAGTTACAATACGAACTGCAATCCTTGATGGATCTCAGCGATTTGTCAGAAACGGAAAAATCGCAACGGTAATGTCAATTGTTGCAACGACTGCAACTCTTTCACCAGAAAGCTTTAGACGAAACAGCTCTACCCACTCTGAAAGATTTTAAGGCCTTGATGAAAAGTTCACCAACACCACCACCACTACCACCTCCAGTGGTCAAGACAGATGCAGCCCCACGGTTGCCTGAGGAAGAAGGGGCAAGAGAAGTCTTTCAAACACCGTCAGCAGCTCCCATCCCTAGTAAGATTTCAGCGTCCTTGTTGACCCCTTCCCCTACACCGCAACGAGAAGAACTTAAAGCTTGGGTTAAAAAGATGATGTCCACTCCACCTTCGACAGAAATGAAAAAGAAAGAAGGGAAAGCAGAAGTGAAAAAAGAAAAGAAGACCAAAGCCATTCCATTACCACCAGCACCGCCACTACCACCAAAACTACCTTCGACTTCTACTCCTGTGGAACATCGGACACGTAAAGCCGTTTCTAAACCACTTCAGAGAACCATCAGCGAAGAGTGGATTACTTATTAAAAAAAAAAAAATGGAGACGGTGTTAGCCAGCATTTACAACGATCCATCCCATCCTGCAGGTTACGGATGAGTTCAGAAATTGTATCGTGCTGCCAAAACTCGACTGAAAAGTGTTCGTTTACCTCAAGTGCAACGCTGGTTACAAGAACAAGCCACGTACACCTTACACAAACCCATTCGACGAAAATTTTCCACAAGTCACACCCGAGTGGAGGGCATGGATCATCAATGGCAAGCTGATTTAGCCGATGTCTCTCATTTGGCCACCTACAATCGTGGTTACAAATATTTGTTTTGTGTCATCGACGTCTTTTCCAAATTTGCTTCGGTCGTACCATTGACTTCCAAATCGAGTAGTGAGTTAGTGCGAGCCCTCAAACTGGAATTCAAACAAAGTGGGCGTCACCCTCTTCGATGGCAAACTGACAAAGGCACCGAATTTCTGAACCAAACTTTCCAAAAAGAATTGAAGAAACGTGACATACATTTTTTCACCACCGAGAATCCCGAAACCAAAGCCAGCATCGTGGAACGTTTTCAACGCACCTTGAAAGAACGCATGTGGAAATATTTTACACATCAACACACTCTCAAGTGCATCGATGTCTTGCCACACCTCGTCCAATCGTACAACCATTCTTACCATCGGAGCATCGGACGTGCCCCCCAAGAAGTGACTCCCGACAACGAAGTGACCGTCTTCGAACGCCTGTTTGGTACGTCCCCAACAGTGACTGTCCCCAAGAAAGGTGGAGTGTTTGCAGAAGGAGATTGGGTGCGCATTGGCAAAACCAAACGCACTTTCGACAAAGGTTAGTTACCCAACTGGACCACCGAATTGTTTCGTGTCACCGAACGTGTGCGTGGTCGTCATCCTCCCGTCTATAAATTGGAAGACATGAACGGGGAAGTGTTAAAAGGAACGTTTTACTTGCCCGAGTTACAACGTGTGACCAAAAAAGAAGACGACGTCTACGAGATAGAAAGCATTCTCGATCGAAGAACCCAAAAAGTGGGAAAACGACGTGTCAAAGAAGTCAAAGTACGTTGAAAAGGATATCCGCCGAGTTTTTTTACTCTTGGATTGACGCTTCGCAAATCATCGACTATAAAAAGAAGTGACCATCATGCTCTTCAACACAGCCTCAGCTACTGCAGTGACCACTCCGTCGCCCAGTTCTTCTCTGCAAGATCTACTAAAGCAACCCTTGTGGGTGTGGTGTGGAGAACATGTGCCTAAAACGCAAATCGTTTTTTTCTGCCAAATCTTTGTGGTATATTGTGTCATCGGTGCTGCCATTGCCAGTTTGAGTTTGCAACAAGGAGACAAACAATTGTGGACCATTTTACTTAGCAGCTGCATTGGTTACCTTCTTCCCAATTCGTCCCTGAAATATACCTCTGACTGGAACAACAACAACGGGAGTCTTGTGTCCAACGTTAGTCCCCCTTCCAACAGTCCCCTTAACCATCCTCTTTTAGACACTCCTCTGACTTCCAGTGACTCCTTGGACACTAGAACTCTGGAATTCTGAACAACCAATTTTACTTAACGTTACCCAGTGACAGTTCCATGGAGGTGTTTCCCAATAACACTTTGTGCTGTTACACGGCCAAATTACCTCAGGCCATTCAATTGGATCACGAAGCTCATTGGGAAGTGGCTTTGGTGGAAATGATTCACTCTACACAAATCAAAAACATCGTCGAAAATCAAAACACTTTTACGGTAGAAGTTTATGACGAGCAAATGCAACAAGCCTTGGATGAACGTAGCAGTGTAGCTGACTCAATGAAATCACAAGACCCCAAAACTTAACGAACCACTTATCGGTTGAAAATTCTCTCAGGCTATTATTTAAGTGGTCAACATTTGGTGAACGCTATTGCTGACAGGTTCAATAACGTGTTTGGTAAAGTCTTGGAGAAAACCAGAAAATGTGTAACGATCGAATACCACAAAATATCTCGTCGCCTACTAATCAAATTTTCAGAGGACAAAGTATTGGCCATTACATTTTGTCCTGAATTGTATGACATTTTGGGTGGAGACCCCAAGTCGAACAAGATTGCAAACGAAATACCAGCCGTGACCGGTAACTCAGATTTTGAGAAATATTTTAAATTCCCTGTAGAAATGAACCAAGGACTGAATTTGATTTTTGTGTACTCCGATGTGGCAGAGTACAACGTGGTGGGACACACCTCCGTACCGTTACTGCGTGTCATTCCTTTCAAAGTAGATTCTGCCACGAATGCTGACGAGGAAGGTGGAAACACCTATCACGTTCACCGCGAATTTGTAAATCCTCACTATTTTCCCGTCAGTAAGTCGTATTTCGACACTGTCAACATTACTATAAAAGGAGATCTTGGACAAAATATTCCATTCACCAAAGGGAAAGTCACAGTGAAACTCCATTTTCGAAAACGATTACTCTAACCTTTTGTCAGTCATGTATCCTTTGTACCAAGGAGTCGCTCGACAGCGAGGACATGGTTTAGGAGATATGCTAAAATCAGCCTTTCATTCGGTGGCTCCCGTTTTGAAACCGATGGTGACACGGGGATTGCACGCCTTGAAAGATGCCGCGTTGACGCAAGGTAAAGAATTTCTCCAAAATGTCATAATTGACAAACAAAACCCAAAAGAAGCTTTCTTGAGAGCAGGCAAAAATGTCTTGCTTCAAAC
This sequence comes from Megalonaias nervosa, assembly GCA_016617855.1. Lineage (NCBI taxonomy): Eukaryota > Metazoa > Mollusca > Bivalvia > Unionida > Unionidae > Megalonaias > Megalonaias nervosa. The sequence continues at coordinate 5,892 of JAECUM010093415.1, read as the reverse complement.
AGGTAAAGACATTTTGGGCCGGCAAGAAACTCCTATAAATGCCCTGGACGATGCCGAGTCAGGCATTCCTGCTTCCCTAACGCCACAGCAAGAACAAGGCAGAAAAAGACGACGAAGACACCCCTTGAGTGGACTTCACACCCCTAGAGCTAGAAAGACTAAGAAAAGAAAAACCGTCCGAGAGTTAGATGTTTTTGATTATTAAATCAGATAAAATGATGAACCGATAGCCTTGCGCTTGTTCCAAGTCGGAACTGGATCTGTTTGCCATGCCACCCATCATGATGACGATGCAAAAATCCCAATGGGTCGAATTTCATCCCGTCTCCTCTTTGACGGATTCAGCTCCCATCGAGTTTTAAATCAAAGGACAACCCGAAGATTACATCGATCTGAATAGCAGTTACTTGTACCTAAAACAAAAAGTGATCAAAACCGACAACACCAATCCGGGTGCCGATGCCAGAGTAGCTCCCGTCAACAATTTCATGCATTCATTGTTCAGCGAAGTGGATTTGTACTTGAATAACAAACTGTTCAACAGCAGTATGGATACTTACCCTTACCGAGCGTACCTGGAAAATCTCTTGACGTACCGAAAAGAGGCCAAGAACACTCATCTGGATGCTTGTGTGGTATGGAAACCTGACACCGCAGTTGAAGACACGTTTAACGACACAGCCCTGACAGCCGATGACAATCCTCACAATGTGGGTTTTAACGACCATCGAAAGAAAATCCGGCAAGGTCGTAGTTTAGAACTGATGGATCGCTTGCATTTGGACATGTGGTTGCAAGACAAGTATTTGCTCAACGGAGTGGATATTCGCCTGAGACTCAATCGCAGCAGTGTCGCTTTCCATTTGATGACTCATGCCAACGAGTACAAAACCATCATCCAAGAAGCCAGACTTTACGTGCGCGTGTAGAAGTGTTACCTAAAGCGGGAAACGACATCAGTCAAACATTGGGCAGATCGACCGCCAAATATCCGATACGACGTGTCGAAGTGAAAACATTCACCATTGCTACTGGACTCCGATCCAAGATCGAAGATCATCTGTTCCAAGGACAGTTACCCAAACTTTTAATCGTTGGTATCGTCAGTAATGCAGCCCTCAACGGAGAACAAGATCAAAATCCTTTCCAGTTTAAGCACTACAGAGTGTCCAAGATCGAAGTCAGTCGCGATGGCAAGACCTTGTGTACCAGACCCTTGGAACTTAACTTTACCCAGAAGATTTACTTGAGACCGTACTTGTCCCTGTACGAAGCTACCAGACAACATGGAACCAACACCAGTCATGGTATTTCGTACGAAGATTATGTAGGAGGTTACACTTTGTGGGCCTTTGATTTCACTCCAGACCAAGGCAGCGATGAGGGACATTTCCACCCTATAAAATCTGGTCAACTGTGTGTGGAACTTCAGTTTTCAGAAGCTCTCACCGAGACGGTCAACGTTATCTTGTATGCCGAATTCGACAATACCATAGAAATCAACAGTTTGAGAGAAGTCATTCTAGACTATTAGAAACAATGGAAGACTCCTATCCCTCACTGAACGGTAGAGAATCTTTGGAAATGGAATGGGAGGATAGCATGAAAACAGAACACCAAGACCAAGACAAAGAGGACGAGGTAGTAGTCAAGTCCAGATGGCCAGAACAAGAACAACATTTAGTGTATTGTTTTGCTAAACACCTGGCGAATAAAGTTACGGAATTGACCAAGTTACGGAATTGACCAAGAGAGATTGTTATGGATGTCAAAACGATCATCCCAGTCAAATTCAACACGATAAATGTTTGATGATGAGTCAAGAAGAAAAATTGGACGAGTATCTGGACGAAGCTTGGAGTGTCATCTCGGAAGAAGCAGTGTTTCATGAGTGGTATAAAGGCTTGCGTGATCATTCCTGCCCTCCATTGACTACTCTAGAGATCTATCGCATTGAAGCTCTCTTAGCCCAGAGTTGGGAGGCAAGGCGAAGAAACGGCTACTTGACAGAGCGTTTCAAACAAAAAGTCAGAATTGAATTGATGACTTATCATTACCTGTGTGAAAAAAAAAAAATCAAACAACAAAACCAAAAAAATGGATACCTGGGAACTTTATTACCTTTTGAACAACAGTTCATATACTACTTCCTGGAATCCTGTCGTGTGCGCTAAAGATGAACATCCTCATCGCAAACCTCAAGACCATCAAGCTTATGTCATCAACACGGACGACAGTCATCTCCCAGGAACACAATGGGTAGCCTCAAGAGGATTGTGTGGAATATTTTGATTCGTATGGATTACCCCCTTTGGAAGACGATATCATTGACTTTATGAGAAGAAATGCCCAGACGACACGATACAATAATGTGAAATTACAAGGCACAGATTCCATGGTGTGTGGACAATATTGTGTGCATTGTCTTCATCAACGCAGTCTTGGATATTCTTTAGAACATTTAGTGACTTATTTTGATCGTAACTCTTCTTGAAACGATGAGAAAGTAGATCGATGGTTTTGTGACCATTATGGCTATCTTTTTGTCTTTAGCTAGGAAACGTAGTGTACATCAATGGCCTCATGACTTCCATCAATGGAAATCTCATATGATTTCACAACGTTGTCAACCTTGCCAAAAATAATTTATTTGATGTTATTGTTACTTGTTGATTGTTAGTAGTTGATTGTTTGTTTGAATAAAAACTGTTATGTTTTTGAAAAAATGTGTCTGTCGTTTGTTTTCAAAAAAGACTGTGAATATATAAGCTCTTTGGCTTTCTCTCTATCCCTCACCATGACATTTGCTATCATAACGTTCCGACCCAAACAAAAAAAAAAGTACGGATGTTTTCTATCGCGTCCGCGTTTGAACCATATAAAGCGGGTTGGTCTCCAGTCTGCCCATCCACTGTTGACTCAACCTATGCAGATGCCTTCCAGACTAGCCAAGCTGAACGAAGTTTACGTCAATTTACATCGTGTCATGCTAAACCTGATACCGAAGCCTGAAGAGATAGAGAATGTCAGGATGTTATCCATAGCCCAAGACCTGATAGAAGAGGTCTTCAGAGAGGAAATCAAGAAAAAACAAGAAGAATGGACAGAGAAGTACAGACTTCAGAATCAGAGAGAACAGCAACAACAACATCAGCAGCAACAGCAGCAGCAGTAGCAAGAACCAAACAGAGGTTTTGTCGACTGCCGTGTGGACACCAAAGAGTTCTCCTTCTCTTTCCGCAGAAGTAGGCCGTATCGTATAGGAAAGCCTGCTGACAGACGGGGACGCAATCTTAGACAGTAAAAAAGATTGACATCACTCCCGTCAACAAAAAAAAGCAGCCCTTTTCAGGGCTACCCCAATACTCTAGAAAAGACATACTAATTCAAATTGCCAAAATAAATTCTATGTGTGTCTGTGTGTCTGTATGTTTTTTAAAAAAAAGTGTGTCTGTAAGCACTTACTTTCTCTGTCTTGTCAGATAATGTATGTCTGCGTTTGTAAGTAATAAAGTCAACGTGAGTGTCTCTTTTAGGTCCGTACGTTCCATGTTTTTTGGGGTTATGGTAAGTTTTGGTGAAAGGGGTGTTTTTCTTCACGTTCGTGCTCCAGGAATATAAAGCAGAGCACTCGTCAGTCTGGCTACCATTGTTGACTAGTCAACTTAAAAGAAGATGAGCAGACTACAAAAACTGTTGGAACTCTAGATGCACCTGGAGCATGCCAGGCGCCTTCTAGATGAGTTGGCTATGGAGGCGGTACAGGAGGAAGCGAGGTTAAAAGAAGAGGAGGAAAAACAGAATAAGGAAGAAGAAGAAGAAAAGAAGAGAGGGATCCTGCCTCACCTCATGCTAAGACTTGTCTGTGAGGTCAAGCCTGAGGTGAAGATGCCTACACAACCACTACCAACACCGCAGCCACTACCAGCACCACAACGACCAAGAGCCACTGTCCCTCAAACTGAAAATTGGGAGGAGGAGGCCTTGGAGGTGTTGGAGAGACAGCGGCAAGAGTGGGATCCGCAGCTTCAGCAACATCATCCCAGGGTGTTGAATAGAAGAAGGAGGGAACAATTGTTCACTATCCTTCAGACTGAAGACTCGAATAATGAAGCCAGTCAAGCTTGCTCTGCGCTCCCAATGACACGCATCAATTGGGAGCAGGACTGGAGCCGACGTTGCGTCTGTGGGGCCAGACCTGGTAGGTGCCACCATTAGCCAGGTGCAATTGGAGTTCCAAGAAAAACAGCCCTTCTCAGGGCTAACCAAATCTCTAGAAAAGAGAGACTATTCAAGTTGCCAATTTGTGTGAATGTAGAGTTGTGTGACTATAAACACTCACTCCTTTACTGTTGTGTGTGTGTGTGTGTGTGTGTGTGTATGTGTGTGTGTGTGTGTTTGTGTGTTTCTTCTCTTCCTTCGTTTGTGTGGATAGTATAGTGTGTATGTTTTATGCAATCTCGTCCGTTTGTGTGGATAGTATAGATAGTGTGTATGTTTTGTGCAGTCTCGTCCGTTTGTGTGGATAGTAGGTATGGTGTGTTTTTTTGTTGTTTTTATTTTGTTTTGTTTTTTTTTCTTCTCTTACCGTTTGTGTGGATAGTATAGTGTGTATGTTATATGCATTCGCGTCCGTTTGTGTGAATAGTAGATATGGTGTGTTTTATGCATTCTCGCTCGTTTGTGTGGATAGTATAGTGTGTATGTTTTATGCAATCTCGTCCGTTTGTGTGGATAGTAGATAATATGTGAAGTGAGTGTAAGGGATGTTTTCGTTCACGTCCGTGCTTGACGTATATAACGCGGAACGCTCGTCAGTAAACACAAGATGGAATTGTTTAACCAGTTAAGACACAGTTATTTTTGGATGATGGATGCAGCCTACGTGGTGGAAAGGCTTGAAAAAGAATGGAGCTATCCAGACAGCCAAGACTTTGTGACCAGTCAAGACACTAGCCTGAAAGTAGCCAGGGGTCAGGTGGCAGGAATGATAGAAGAGGAGGTGGAAAAAATAAGAGGATTTATAAAGCCAAAGTATGTAAGAGTGGGGACAGTGAAGGAAGCACTTGATAATGTCATCCAAGTCAGGTGTTTTTTAGAAGACCAAGCAAATTTTACTGAGTGGTCTTTTGTCTTGCGGGGATTACAACAATTAAAAAAAGCAGAAGACAAGATGAAAAACGTAATAGAAGAAGAGGTAAAGAAAATCAAAGACATCTGGACAAAAGAGAGAAAGGCGAAAGAAAACAGAAAGAGAAAAGAAGAGTTTGAAGGACTAAATCAAAACTGGATGAAAATATAGCAAAACGTTAGAGATATGGGACATCCAGACTGGATACCAGAAGAAGAAAATAAAAAGAAGAAAGGAATCATTGGAAAATTAAGAAGCTGGTGGAAGAACTGGAGAAAATAGAAGAAGAACCCAAAGACCCTTTTCAGGGCCATTTTCATATGCCTCGAAAAGATATTTATTCAAAAATTTGCCTATCTATGTGTGTTATCTATATGTTTATGTATGCCCTATGTCTCTGTCTCTCTATTGTATTTGTCCCTCCCTAGATTGGTAGCTGCGCGTATTTAGGTCAGTCCCTTACCACATTGTTACTAGTACCATGACGTCACACTAACTGTTCCCTTCCTATTAACCCTATACAAAATTCCATTGAGACTATAGTGACGGGACACTTTTTTGAGGCTATAAATCTTGAGGCTATGGTACAAAGGTGGTATTTTTGAGGCAATAAATTCTGAGGCTACGGTACAACCCCCTAAAATTAACATTACGGTCTACGTGAGGCTACGGTATCCCCATGCACTACTAACCCTATTGGGAAAAAACCTTGTATTATTGAGGTATTTAAACATGTTCTTGAGCAAAACTAATATAGCCAC
>JAECUM010093414.1:0-110183 GCA_016617855.1 Megalonaias nervosa | reverse complement strand
GATGCAATCAACTTCCCTTTGAAGATCAATTACTTGACATGAGGTTCCTTTCAAGCAGTTATGGTTGGTAGCTCTAATGTTCTTTCTTCCAGGATACCATTACAATTTCCAGATCAATTTCACTGAACTTTAGATGTGAGCTTTTTATGTTTGACCGCAGAGATAGAGGAAAATGTCAAAGTGACTTTTCTGGCTTGGCTATGATAAAATTTAAATGCACAATTTATTCAACTTTAAAGTTCTATACTTCTTCAAAATTTGACACATTACAATTTCCATAGTATAATTTAAGTATTGGACACAGGCATTATAATAGGTTTCCATAATATAATTCAAGTATTGGACACAAGCAGTATAATAGATTATCATAACATAATTCAAGTGTGGGGCACAAGTGTTATAATAGATTTCCTTAAGATCATAAGCATGGAGTTGTTTTTCGTAATGTTAGATTGAATAATTCTGTTTTCAATTTTGGCCTTTTTCTAGCAATGTGCAGTATTTTATTCATTTTGATTAAACAAGGAAATAATATCTATTGTTTGGTAAGCATTCCACTATAATTATTAGTTTACACTGTGAATGACACCAACTCAGAGATTAGTTCAGACCTTTGATATACCTTTGCTGAATTGGGGCACTATCATATGTGGTAGCAATTAAAGAAAAAAAATAAGAAAGATATCCAGTCTCGGTGGTTATCATAGTGATCATTTGATCTCAAATAGTAACCAGACGAATTACTCAGATCTGAGACTGTGTGTTAATCTAACCTGGGTTATATATTGTTCTGTGTATTAATCTAAACTGGGTGATAGATTGTTCTGTGTGTTAATCTAAATTGAGTGATAGATTGTCCTATGTGCTAATCTAAACTGGGATATATATTGTTCTGTGTTTTAATCTAAACTGGGTAACAGCTCAAACCTGGTGCAGGTTGTTGAGCACCTCTATGACAAAGCCACCAGTGCTGTTCTCATCAATGGCAGCAGAGGAGATCGGTTTTGAATAACAGTTGGAGTCAGACAGGGATGTATACTGTCACCCACACTCTTCAACATTTTCCTGGAAAGGATCATGGAGGATGCTTTGCATGACCACAAGGGCACTGTCAGCATCAGAGGAAGAACAATCACCAACCTTCGCTTTGCAGATGATATTGATGGTTTAGCAGGCTGACTTGGTTGAGCACCTCAACACAACCTCCACAGCATATGGTATGGAGATTAGCGCTGAAAAAAACAAACTGATGGTAAACAACACCAATGGCATCAGTGCAGAAATAAAGGTCAGTGGACAGAAGCTGGAAAGAGTCACAAGTTTCAAGTACTTGGAATCAATTATCACAGATGAGGGCTCCAAACCAGAACTACTTTGCAGGTTTGCCCAGACAACAGCAGCAATAATAAGGTTGAGACCAATATGGAAAGATACCAAAATTGCTTTTGGTTCCAAAATGAGGCTGATGTGCTCAATTGTCATATCCATCTTTCTGTATGCTTGTGAAACATGGACACTCACATCAGATCTACAAAGAAGGATTCAAACCTTCAAAATGAGATGCTACCGCAAGATCTTGGGCATCTCATACATTGACCATGTAACCAACAAAGAAGTCCACAACAGGATCCAACGAGCCATCAGATCCTATGAAGACCTCTTGACCACTGTAAAAAAGCACAAATTGAAGTGGTACGGTCATGTCTCAAGATCATCTGGACTGGCAAAAACAATCTTGCAAGGCAGAGTGCAAGGGTGCAGAAGAAGAGGAAGACAAAAAAAGAGGTGAGAAGACAACATTAAGGAGTGGACAGGCATGGAATTTGGAGATCCCCAAAGGGCAGTAGAGAACAGGGAAAGATGGAGAGAATTGGTTGTAAAGTCAACTGTAATGCTCCAGTGACCTCTTGATTGATGATGATGATGCCCAAACTGGATAATAGATTGTCATGTATTAATCTAATCTGGCAAATAAATTGTCCTGTGTGTTAATCTAAACTGGGTTACAGATTGTCCTGTGTGTTAATTCTAAACTGGATTATAGATTGTCCTGTGTGCTAATCTGAACTGGGTAGTAGATTGTCCTGTGCATTAATTTAAACTGGTTTATAGATTGTCCTGTGTGTTAATGTAAACTGGGTTACAGATTGTCCTGTTTGTTAATATAAACTGGAATATAGATTGCTCTGTATGTTAATCTAAACTGTGTAATAGATTGTCCTGTGTGTTTTTCTAAACTGGGTGATTAAATGTCCTGTGTGTTAATCTAAACTGGGTAATAGATTATCCTGTGTGTTAATCTAAACTGAGTTATTGATTTTCCTGTGTGGTAATCTAAACTGGGTTATAGATGGTCCTGTGTGTTAATGTACATTGGATTATAGATGGTCCTGTGTGATTTGGGGCTCAAAGAGACAACTACCCTAAGAGATTAGATACATCAAATTATGATGCAATGTTACACCAAATTATGATTGCATGATTTAGGGTTAGATGTCATCATGTATGACAGAGTATTCATGATGTGCTCACATCAGCAAAGTGAGCATCAAAACAAGTAAAATCAAATGAAAGTGACCATCAAATCAAGTACAAAAGAGAGCATCAAATCAAGTACAATCAAATGAAAGTGAGCACGAAATCAAATACAATCAAATGAAATGGACATCAAATCAAGTACAATTAAATGAAAGGGACATCAAATCAAGTACAATCAAATGAAAAGGACATCACAACAGGTACAATCAAATGAAAGGGACATCAAAACAGGCACAATCAAATGAAAGGGACATGGTGGCTGTTTGAAGACAGGAGGTGGGTTGCTTGGCAACTACTGTAAACCTGAGACAGATACTTACTATTTGATATGGAGGGTTGATAGGTCAGTAATGACTAGGTATTGGGTTCTCTGATTGGCTGGTTACTTTGACCTCCTGATTGTCAATAGTTGTTATGCAAGATTTCCATCTGTATTAAGCTCTGACAACCATTATGTCATGCTCAGTAGATATATACACTTGATTCATGTTGGAGTTATTTCCCTTGCACCTTTCAAACCTGAAATTATTTAGTAAATTAGGCCTTGAGGCTGTTTTGGTGTTGCTTTGTAAATCTTGTTCATTTGTACCATTAAACATCAAACAATTTCAGTTTTTGCTTTGTAGGAGAGGAAATATTTTCTTAAGATATTGTTTTATATTTTACAAGCAGTTTTTCTTTTTAAAAAGACAATTGACATTCATAAAATTCATTTTTGTATTTCAGAGTCCAGAAAATGTGATAGCATACACAATAACAGGGTTATCAGATGCATCAAACTATTTCTTCATCAATCCTGACACTGGTGTTGTAACCCTGAAGACTTCTGTGAGGAACAATACAGCAAGTGGATACACGGTAGGTGCCCAATAGATCTTATATTACAAAATATTTTTCTTCCAATTTTACATAAAATGTCATAGGCATTACACATGGTCGGAGACTTGTGTCTGGAATTGCACTGGATTAAAAATATGAAATATTTATTCCCAAATTAACAGGTTCCCAAATATGATGATTCTGATTCAGGTTCAGGTTGATAACATAAACAACAAAAACAACAACAGATTATAAATCTGATTAGTTACACCCTCTTCAGGCTCAGGGTTGTTGAAAAGGCATGCTGTTAGAGGCAACCTGTCAGGGTTGTTGAATAGGCAGGCTGTAAGAGGCAACCTGTCAGGGTTGTTGAATAGGCAGGCTGTAAGAGGCAACCTGTCAGGGTTGTTGAATAGGCAGGCTGTAAGAGGCAACCTGTCAGGGTTGTTGAATAGGCATGCTGTAAGAGGCAACCTGTCAGGGTTGTTGAATAGGCATGTTGTAAGAGGCAACCTGTCAGGGTTGTTGAATAGGCATGCTGTAAGAGGCAACCTGTCAGGGTTGTTGAATAGGCATGCTGTAAGAGGCAACCTGTCAGGGTTGTTGAATAGGCATGCTGTAAGAGGCAACCTGTCAGGGTTGTTGAATAGGCATGCTGTTAGAGGCAACCTGTCAGGGTTGTTGAATAGGCATGATGTAAGAGGCAACCTGTTTGCCATGGGATGCGTCCTTGTACTGGTTAGATCAACAAGCATATTTTATGGATGTCCTACACTGTGGTCTAATCAATAGGCTAGTTGTGCTATGCTTTAAAAGGTCCCATGCCCTGGTCTGATAATGAGGCTAGTTGTGCCATGCTTTAAAATGTCCCATGCCCTGGTCTGATCAATAGGCTAGTTTTGCCATGTTTTAAAAGGTCCCATGCCCTGGTCTGGTCAATAGACTGGTACGGTTGTGTCCAGGAGAAAAAGAAAATATGGCATTTGAAATAAATTGGATGAATTGTGAAGAATACACAGATTTATAAAATGAAAGCAAGACAGTGAAACAGTCATGGTACAGAAAATCATATTGTGGTATGTGTTGCTAGAACAGCAAACCACAATAAACCAGTATATCAGTATATAGTTGCACCACAATAGGCAGATGTTGAGAAAATTAGCTTTTAACTTCCAAAAACATTAGCCAGTAGCAGTTGCCATCAGAAGACATTTCTAATTGATAGAGTGAAAACTTTACAACTTTTCAGGAAATAATGATAAGGCTGTTGGAGGAGTGACCATCATCTTGAACAATAAAATCCTTTGAGGAGTGACCATTTTCTTGAGCAATAAATCTCCTTGGAGGAGTGACCATCATCTTGAATAATACCACTCCTTGGAAGAGTGACCATCAGTAATAAAACTCCTTTGAGGAGTGACCATCATCTTGAGCAATAAATCTCCTTGGAGGAGTGACCATCATCATGAATAATACCACTCCTTGGAAGAGTGACCATAAGTAATAAAACTCCTTTGAGGAGTGACCATCATCTTGAACAATAAAACTCCTTTGAGGAGTGATCATTTTCTTGAGCAATAAATCTCCTTGGAGGAGTGACCATCATCTTGAATAATACCACTCCTTGGAAGAGTGACCATCAGTAATAAAACTCCTTTGAGGAGTGACCATCATCTTGAGCAATAAAACTCTTTGAGGAATGACCATCATCATGAATAATAAAACTCCTTGGAGGAGTGACCATCATAATGAATAATAATATTCCTTGGAGGAGTGACCATTGCCTTGAATAATAAAACTTCTTTGAGGAGTGACCATTGTCTTGAGCAATAAAACTCCTTAAAAGAGTGGCCATTATCATGAAAAAAGGAGTGGCCATCATCTTGAACAATAAAACTCCTTTGAGGAGTGGACATCAATAATAAAACTCCTTGGAGGAGTGACCATCATCTTTAACAATAAAACTTCTTGAAGGAGTGACCATCATCTTGAATAATAAAACTCCTTTGAGGAGTGACCATCGTCATGCACAATATAACTACTTATAGAGGGGCCCCGAGTGGCCGAGTGGTCTAAAGTGCTGACCGTTACGGATCACTGCCATCTCACCTCTGTCTGCATGAGTTTGAGTCCAGCTCGGCTAACGTGGGTACATGAGAAAGCCTGCCAGTAGCTTCTCGTGGGTCGGTGGTTCTTCCCAGGATTTTCCAGGGTTCTTCCTCCACCATTAATACTGGCCGCCATGTATAGCCTATCTTGTGCTGAAAAATGGCGTTAAACCCTATAACAACAACAACAACAACTACTACTTATAGCCGAATGAAATTAATACTTCATTGAAGGTGTCCATGTACAAAACTCTTAAACTTTGCTCAGTTGGTCAGTCTTAACTTGACTGTCTTATTGAACAGTTACTAACACCTTTTGTTTTACTTGGCAGCTTAAAGAGCCACTATACACTTTGCGGTTGTAAACATATCAAGAGAGGGAAGAAACTGAAGACTTGGTCTAAAACACACTATGTGTCTTTTTAATGACAAGTCATATACCTACCTGCATCCTGCCACAGGATCCTGCCAGTCCATAGATCTGCCACAGGATCCTGCCAGTCCATAGATCCGAAACAGGATCCTGTCAGTCCATAGATCTGACACAGGATCCTGCCAGTTCATAGATCTTATGATGTGAAATCCATCTCTGCTACTTAATCTCTTGGGATGGTGACCTATATGGCATTAATCACTTTCTAGTGCACTTGAGAAGTAATATTCTCCAACATTGAAGATGGAAATTGACTAAGGCACATTAAAAAATGTTTGCATTTCTGAAAATCAAATCTGGCAACTGACCATTTTGACAATTTAGTGGAGGAGCACTCCAGTTTACAAAGATTCTCTTTGATGCTACTGGATATATAGTAACACAAACTTTGATTCCTAAACATCTCAACAAACCATGATGTATAATGATACATGCAGAGATTCCATCAGAGAGTGAAACAAATTCTTTACACTTTTCAGTGCTAATTCAACAACTGAAAACTGAACATGAGGGCAGTATGGAGATTCATAGGTTGAACTACTTTTCCATTGTTAAATCAGTATGGAATATGGTATAAAAAAAGATTTTGGCAGCTATATCAGACATTTTAACAAATCAGATGAAATGTTATGACTGTCCCAGAAATCTGAGATAGATTGGCTGAAACATTCTTGAGAAAGTCATCACGGGAAAATTGTTCTGAAAACTTGCACCATGTCCAAAACCTGAAAGAGAAGGTTTCTGTGAATTTAATGCTGAAGTTTCAAAATTACAAGCAATGTTCACTTTGAAAGAGTTTCAAGACTCTCTTGATCAAGCCCTTGACATTTCAGCAGGACTACATGCTATTCACTATCAATGTTTGAAACACTTACCTGATACAGCTGTCAGTACACTGCTCAACATTTACCTGATCCAGCTGTCAGTACACTGCTCAACACTTACCTGATACAGCTGTCAGTATGCTGCTCAACACTTACCTGATACAGCTCTCAGTACACTGCTCAACACTTGCCTGATACAGCTGTAAGGACACTACTAAACACTTACCTGATACAGCTGTCAGTACACTGCTCAACACTTACCTGATACAGCTGTCATTACACTGCTCAACACTTACCTGATACAGCTTTTAGTACACTACTAAACACTTACCTGATACAGCTGCCAGTGCAATTCTAAACACCTACCTGATACAGGTGTCAATACACTGAATATTATGTCTAAAGTTGATACAATAATGTTTTAGGAGTTTCAGCCTCACCTGTTTGTACATTTATGTTCTAGGAGCTCCTGTCTCATCTGCTTGTACATTGACATTCTAGGAGTTTCTGTCTCACTTGTTTGTACATAGATGTTATAGGAGATCCTGTTACTCCAGTTTGGACATAGATGTTCATGGAGTTCCTGTCACAACTGTTTGTACATAGATGTTATAAGAGTTCCTGTCACATCAACATAAACAGAGTCATAATGCTGTTCTCAGTCTAAACACAGTGTTCTTTTATATACAGTGTACTGTATACACAGTGTTTTGTGTAAATTTCTTCTTGTTCAAGATTTTTCATTGTTAATGTAGAAATAATTAGAACATATAATGTCATCCAGGAGGTCCAACCTCTGCTTGGTATGTTTTAATGATATAACTAGACTCATTAAAGAAAAGTAAATTTGTATATTTTGCTAGGTTCAAGTCCAGGCAGCAGATGGAGGGACTCCACAGCGGATTGCCACAACATTTATTGATGTTACCATCACAAGAGTGACTGAGATTCTTTCTTTCCTGTCTGCAATCTACAGGGCAACGATTCCCGAAACCATCACAGTCAGTCAAATTGTCATCACCGTCAATGCTGCCCCAGGGGTAAGACAGAAAATTTTTTCCTTTCTTTGAGCCATGAGAATATTTTATGTCTAATCTTTTAATATTCAGTGTAATAGACCCATTTTGTAAGAATTAAAAGTTCCTTGAGCAAATGGATGGACTTAATGAATGCATCTTACAGACAACCAGTCAGCTCTTTTGCAAAATAAGTTTAATCTGACCATTTTCCTTTGTAACAAGTTTAAGCTGATCACTATCCTTTGCAACAAGTTTAAGCTGACCACTATCATTTGTAATAAGTTGAAGCTGACCCCTTTCCTTTGTAACAAGTTTGAGCTGACCAGTATCTTTTGTAACAAGATTAAGCTGACCATTATCCTTTGTATGAAAACTTACAGACAATACATGATGATCATAGAATTTTGGTGATTTTTTAAACATCATTTCTTTTCTTGCATGATAAATTTCAGCAATAAATCAAGTACTTTATGACTTTTACATTTAAATAGAAAATGACTTCTGGATTCTTAGTTGGAAATTTTGGTTTATTGTACACTGTCAGGAATAGAACATTTCCTTGCATGCTACTTTAGGTTTTAACTAATGGGATTGCAAATACTAGGAGTTAAATAGATTTGTAAATAAATACATTTTATATATGCTTTTAGCCTGGAATCTCTTACCGAATTGTTGGAACTAGTGACGGGCCAGACTACTTTGGAATCAATCCAACGACGGGATTTATTTCAGTCATTAAGGACCTTCAGTCAGATAGAAACAAGAAGACGCTTCAAACGGTGAGGATAATTTAGTGTCAACAATATGGATGTGTTGTCACACTTCACACAGTGAGATCTTGGGGGCAGATAATTTAGTGTCAACATTATGGATGTGCTTTTGCACTTCACATGGTGAGATACTGTGTGTGGGGGGGGGGTTGTAATTTAGGGTCAACAATATGGATGTGTTGTGATGCTTCACACAGTGAGATTGGTGGAGGTTAATCTAGTGTCAACAATATGGATGTATTGTCACACTTCACATGGTGTGATAATGGGGGAAGATAATTTAGTGTCAACAACATGGATGTGTTGTAATGTTTAGCTCTTCTGTAACCAAGATGAAACCATCTTTTTGGATAGTGGATACAAAAAACTACCCTTTTCTAGTTACAGACTGAAATGAGTTTCAGGTTTTAAACAGTCATATAATGTGTGGTGACAGATATATGATTCCTACACTGCGCCAAATAACTTCTTTTCCCCAATACTTTTCCCCAATACTGTATATTCATTACATACATATTCTTATTTAAACAAAAGATCTTTATAATTACATATAATTTTTAGCTTTACAGTTCGAAGACCAGATCTTATGTAATGGGTAATTATCCATTAGCAGTTATAATGGATCATCTGTTAGCAGTTGTAATGGAGCATCTGTTAGCAATTGCAGTGGGTCATCATCTGCTTGCAGGTGTATTGGATCATCTGCTAGCAGTTGTAGTAGATCATTTAGTAGCAGTTGTAATGGGTTATCTGTTAGCAGTTGTAATGGATCATCTGATTGTAGTTGTGAGTCATCATCTGTTAGCAGTTGTAATGGATCATCTGATTGTAGTGAGTCATCATCTGTTAGTAGTTGTAATGGGTCATCATCTACTAGCAGTTGTAATGAATCATCTGCTAGCAGTTGTAATGAGTCATCATTTGCTAGCAGTTGTAATGGGTCATCTGCTAGCAGTTGTAATGGATCATCTGCTAGCAGGTGTAATGGATCATCTGTTAGCAGTTGTAATGGATCATCTGTTAGCAGTTGTAATGGATCATCTGTTAGCAGTTGTAATGGATCATCTGTTAGCAGGTGTAATGGATCATCTGTTAGCAGGTGTAATGGATCATCTGTTAGCAGTTGTAATGGATCATCTGCTAGCAGGTGTAATGGATCATCTGTTAGCAGTTGTAATGGATCATCTGTTAGCAGTTGTAATGGATCATCTGTTAGCAGTTGTAATGGATCATCTGTTAGCAGGTGTAATGGATCATCTGTTAGCAGGTGTAATGGATCATCTGTTAGCAGGTGTAATGGATCATCTGCTAGCAGGTGTAATGGATCATCTGTTAGCAGTTGTAATGGATCATCTGCTAGCAGGTGTGATGGATCATCTGTTAGCAGTTGTAATGGATCATCTGTTAGCAGTTGTAATGGATCATCTAATAGTTGTGAGTCATTACCTGCTATCAGTTGAAATGGGTCATCATCTATTATCAGTTGTAATGGGTCATCATTCTGGTTGCAGTTGTAATGGGTCATCATTTGCTAGCAGTTGTAATTGATCATCTGATTGTAGTGAGTCATTATCTGTTAGTAGTTGTAATGGGTTGTCATCTGCTAGCATTTGTAATGGGTCATCATCTGTAAGCAGTTGTAATGGGTCATCATTCTGTTAGTAGTTGTAATGGGTCATCATCTGTTAGTAGTTGTAATGGGTCATCATCTGTTAGTAGTTGTAATGGGTCATCATCTGTTAGTAGTTGTATTGAATCATCATCTGTTAGTAGTTGTAATGGGTCATCATCTGCTAGCAGTTGTATTGAATCATCATCTGTTAGTAGTTGTAATGGGTCATCATCTGCTAGCAGTTGTAATGAATTATCTGCTAGCAGTTTTAATGGATCATCTGTTAGCATTTGTAATGGGTCATCTGCTAGCAGTTTTAATGGATCATCTAATAGTTGTGAGTCATCACCTGTTATCAGTTGAAATGGGTCATCATCTGTTAGTAGTTGCAATGGGTCATCATCTGTTAGCCATAATGGTGGACATCTTGAAAATCTTATGACTAGTTATTCTGAATGGATGGTCATATCAGCATGGGGTTTCACTAAAAGACTTTTCATGACTTGTAGATGGTCCAGAAATGTAACAGTGTTATCAGTTGAAATGGGTCATCATCTGTTAGTAGTTGCAATGGGTCATCATCTGTTAGCCATAATGGTGGACATCTTGAAAATCTTATGACTAGTTATTCTGAATGGATGGTCATATCAGCATGGGGTTTCACTAAAAGACTTTTCATGACTTGTAGATGGTCCAGAAATGTAACAGTGATAATCTTAAATCCAGTATGGCCACAGTGGTAGATGATTTGATAATATTATCAACACTGCTTCAGAATGGGTGATTGACATAAAGTTTTTTACTTAAAGATTTCTTATGACTTGTAGGTAATCACCACTCCTCCAGAATGGGTGGTCTTATTGATATGGAGTTTTTACACTTAAAGATTACTTATGACTTGTAGATGACCATATATGAATGTGTTGCTGATTTGACACCCACCATGGTGGCCATGTTGATTTCTTATGACTTGTAGATGACCATAAATGAACATGTTGCTGATCTGCCACCCACCATGGTGGCCATGTTGAAAATCTTGTTATTGTTACTTCTATATTGAGTTTTCACTACATGACTTAGCACGACATGTGGATGGTCCTAAATGAAAATGACTGTGATTTTACACCCATCTTGAAAATTTCATTGTTGTTACTCCTGCAGCACAGATGGTTTGATTGATAAAGTGTTTTCACTAAAATCTTCTTGTAACATGTAGAATGTCTGAAGTGAGAATAGTCCTGATTTTTTAGCCTATCATGGCCACCATGAAACAAGTCCTGAAATGAGAATAGTTCTGATTTGATGTCCATCATGGTCACCATGAAACAAGTCCTGAAATGAGAATAGTCCTGATTTGATGTCCATCATGGCCACCATGATACAAGTCCTGAAATGAGAATAGTTCTGATTTGATGTCCATCATGGCCACCATGAAACAAGTCCTGAAATGCGAATAGTTCTGATTTGATGTCCATCATGGCCACCATGATACAAGTCCTGAAATAATGAGAATAGTCCTGATTTGGTGTCCATCATGGCCACCATGATACAAGTCCTGAAATAATGAGAATAGTCCTGATTTGGTGTCCATCATGGTTACTATGGTGCAAGTCATGAAAATCTTGCTATTGCTACATTTTCTAATTGAGATGGTCTAATCAACAAGGGGTTAATCGTGATTCAAAAACTTATTTTACACCTACCAGAATGTTGAGTGTACTATGTTATGATGTTTCCTGTCCATGTATCTATTACCGATTATGTTTCTGCACAGGCACTTGAGTTGTCTATAATAAACTTTGTGGATAGCTTGCACTTGGGGTAAGGAAAAAGCCCGTTGATTTTCAGGGTTTAAATGTCAAATGTGACTGGTTGATAAAAGAAAAATGGTTTCTGCACAAAAACTTCAAGTCCTTTATCATCTACAGCTACCAAATTTTGTTGCTGGCTTGTGTGTATATTAAAGAAGAAGCCTGTTGATTTCATGGTCAAAAGGTCAAGGTCAAGGTCACCATGAATGAAAGATGAAATAGTTTCTGCACAGTAACATTAGTTGTACATCACATAGCTAGAAGAAACTTTGTTTATGTCTTACACATGAATAAGGTGGAAGCCTGTTGCACTTGGGATGAAAGATCCAGGCCTTGGGAACTGAAAGAAGACATGGTTTCTGCATACAAATTTCAGTTATCACCATATACTGACCAAAGACAGTGAATGACTTGCACATTCAGTAAGAATGAAGCCTATTGATTTTGAGGTGAAAATTTTAAAGGTCAAGATCTCTGATGGAAGGAAAACATCATTTTGCAAAATAGCATTTGTTCTAGACCACACTTTAAGAAAATTACAGAGAAAGCTTACATAATAATCCTTTAAAGCAGAGATGTACAAATATATAATTTAATTAGACTGGGTATTTCCATATCACTATCAGCCAAATGTAAATTAATGTACATGTATACCAATACTGTAAATGTTTACAGTCAGTAAACTATGCTAAACCATGTAGATGTATACCAATACTGTAAAGGATTACAGTCAGCAAACTATACTAAACCACTTACATATATAAATGTAGATGCCCAGATACTTACCTTCACCTTACCAGTACCACTACAGTGTCAGTGTTATAAATTATATATTAAAACATTGTTTTATAACAGTTTTAAAACCATTTTATTATCTATAATGAATCTCCTATCATTTAAAGACACTTAAGATAGAGGAATTTTTTTTTTGTTGTTTCTGTCGGAGAGGTGTCCTCTATATGGGAACTAATGTTTAAAAGTTATTGTGAATGATGTTTATTCATCTGCAAATGTCTATTATATGTAAGTTTCTGCTAGGACAGATATCACTGTACTGATGTGTCTGCCAGGACAGGTATCACAGTACTGATGTGTCTGCTAGGACAGGTTCCACTGTACTGATGTGTCTGCTAGGACAGGTTTCATTGTACTGATCTGTCTGCTAAGACAGGTTTCACTGTATTGATCTGTCTGCTAGGACAGGTTTCATTGTACTGATTTGTCTGCTAGGACAGGTTCCACTGTACTGATCTGTCTGCTGGGACAGGTTTCATTGTACAGATCTGTCTGCTAGGACAGGTTTCATTGTACTTAGTTATGTGTCTGCTAGGACAGTTCTCATTGTACTTATGTGTCAGCTAGGACAGGTTTCGCTGTGCTGATGTGTCTGCTAGGACAAGTTTCATTGCACTGATGTGTCTGCTAGGACAGGTTTAAATGTACTAATGTGTCTGCTAGGACAGGTTTCGCTGTACTGATGTTTCTGCTAGGACAGCTTTCATTGTACTGATGTGTCTGCTAGGACAGCTTTCATTGTACTGATGTGTCTGCTAGTACAGGTTTCATTGTACTGATGTATCTGCTAGTACAGATTTCACTCTACTTATATATCATTACATTTTTATGTATTTTTGCAGCTCATTGTGGAGGCAACAAGGACATTTACCAATGGACCACAAACTGCCACTACTACTGTTGAAATCACAGTGACCAGGAATATCAATGGGCCTTTCTTCCTGCAGACTGGAGGTTATATTACTACTGTTCTGGAGGGACTTGCATTAGGTTCTGATGTTATCCAGCTGTCAGCATCAGATAATGATGCATTGGTAAGTTTTCTGATGAAACAATTTGCATTATATAATTATTGTTTTTTGATGAGATTGATGTTTCATTGTATCATATACCTAAACATGATACAAATGTCCTGCTAATCATTTTCAGACAATT
Organism: Megalonaias nervosa; assembly: GCA_016617855.1. Classification (NCBI taxonomy): domain Eukaryota; kingdom Metazoa; phylum Mollusca; class Bivalvia; order Unionida; family Unionidae; genus Megalonaias; species Megalonaias nervosa. The sequence continues at coordinate 96,299 of JAECUM010093414.1, read as the reverse complement.
TGATATGGACATTTGCATCACCTTACAGTGTTTCCAATCTGGTATGATTGCCAGTCTGAGGAAATGGAACTATTTTATGTCATCATATTAATAACCCACCACAGCAGTTTTTGAGAAGTTAACAATTGTTATAGAAATGAAACATGCAATATTATAATAATTTGAAACTTCATTCAGACAACTAAAGTCTGACAGTCTCTTAGGCAAAATTTACAGCAAGTAAAGTCCTACAGTCTCTTAGGCAAAATTTACAGCAAGTAAAGTCCTATAGTCTCTTAGGCAAGATTTACAGTAAGTAAAGTCCAACAGTCTTTTAGGCAAGATTTACAGCAAGTAAAGTCCTACAGTCTCTTAGACAAGATTTACAGCAAGTAAAGTCCATCTTTTAGGCAAGACTTTAATCAATTAAAGTCCTACAGTCTCTTAGGCAAGATTTACAGTAAGTAAAGTCCTACAGTCTCTTAGGCAAAATTTACAGCAAGTAAATTCCAACAGTCTTTTAGGCAAGATTTACAGCCAAGTAAAATCCTACAGTCTCTTAGGCAAAATTTACAGTCAAGTAAAGTCCATCTCTTAAGCAAGATTTATAGCAACTAAAGTCCAACAGTCTTTTAGGCAAGATTTACAGCAAGTAAAGTCCTACAGTCTCTTTGGCAGGACTTACAGCAAGTAAAGTCCAACAGTCTCTTAGGCAAGATTTACAGCAACTAAAGTCCAACAGTCTCTTAGGCAAGATTTACAGCAAGTAAAGTCCAACAGTCTCTTAGGCAAGATTTACAGCAATTAAAGTCCTACAGTCTCTTAGGCAAGATTTACAGCAAGTGAAGTCCAACAGTCTCTTAGGCAAGATTTACAGCAGTAAAGTCCATCTCTTAGGCAAGACTTAAAGCAATTAAAGTCCTACAGTCTCTTAGGCAAGATTTACAGTAAGTAAAGTCCTACAGTCTCTTAGGCAAGATTTACAGCAAGTGAAGTCCAACAGTCTCTTAGGCAAGATTTACAGCAATTAAAGTCCTACAGTCTCTTAGGCAAGATTTACAGCAAGTAAAGTCCAACAGTTTCTTAGGCAAGATTTACAGCAGTAAAGTCCATCTCTTAGGCAAGACTTAAAGCAATTAAAGTCCTACAATCTCTTGGACAAGATTTACAGCAAATAAAGTCCTACAGTCTCTTAGGCAAGATTTACAGCAAGTAAAGTTCAACAGTCTCTTAGGCAAGATTTACACCCAAGTAAAGTCCTACAGTCTCTTAGGCAAAATTTACAGTCAAGTAAAATCCATCTCTTAAGCAAGATTTACAGCAACTAAAGTCCAACAGTCTTTTAGGCAAGATTTACAGCAAGTGAAGTCCTACAGTCTCTTAGGCAAAATTTACAGCAAGTAAAGTCCTACAGTCTTTTATGCAAGATTTACAGCAAGTAAATTCCAACAGTCTCTTAGGCAAGATTTACAGCCAAGTAAAATCCTACAGTCTCTTAGGCAAAATTTACAGTCAAGTAAAGTCCATCTCTTAAGCAAGATTTACAGCAACTAAAGTCCAACAGTCTTTTAGGCAAGATTTACAGCAAGTAAAGTCCTACAGTCTCTTTGGCAAAATTTACAGCAAGTAAAGTCCTACAGTCTCTTAGCAAGATTTACAGCAAGTAAAGTCCAACAGTCTCTTAGGCAAGATTTACAGCAACTAAAGTCCAACAGTCTCTTAGGCAAGATTTACAGCAAGTAAAGTCCATCTCTTAGGCAAGATTTACAGCAATTAAAGTCCTACAGTCTCTTAGGCAAGATTTACAGCAAGTAAAGTCCAACAGTCTCTTAGGCAAGATTTACAGCAGTAAAGTCCATCTCTTAGGCAAGACTTAAAGCAAGTAAAGTCCTACAGTCTCTTCAGCAAGATTTACAGCAAATAAAGTCCAACAGTCTCTTAGGCAAGATTTACAGCAAGTAAAGTTCAACAGTCTCTTAGGCAAGATTTACAGTCAAGTAAAGTCCTACAGTCTCTTAGGCAAAATTTACAGTCAAGTAAAGTCCATCTCTTAGGCAAGATTTACAGCAACTAAAGTCCAACAGTCTTTTAGGCAAGATTTACAGCAAATGAAGTCCTACAGTCTCTTATGCAAGATTTACAGCAAGTAAAGTCCAACAGTCTCTTAGGCAAGATTTACAACAAGTAAAGTCCACCTCTTAGGCAAGACTTAAAGCAATTAAAGTCCTACAGTCTCTTAGGCAAGATTTACAGTAAGTAAAGTCCTACAGTCTCTTAGGCAAAATTTACAGCAAGTAAAGTCCAACAGTCTCTTAGCCAAGATTTACAGCAACTAAAGTCCAACAATCTCTTAGGCAAGGTTTACAGCAAGTAAAGTCCTATATACTCTTAGGCAAGATTTACAGCAAGTAAAGTCCAACAGTCTCTTAGCCAAGATTTACAGCAACTAAAGTCCAACAATCTCTTAGGCAAGGTTTACAGCAAGTAAAGTCCTATATACTCTTAGGCAAGATTTACAGCAAGTAAAGTCCCACAGTCTCTTAGGCAAAATTTACAGCAAGTAAAGTCCAACAGTCTCTTAGGCAAGATTTACAGCAAGTAAATTCCAACAGTCTCTTAGGCAAGATTTACAGCAGTAAAGTCCACCTCTTAGGCAAGACTTAAAGCAATTAAAGTCCTACAGTCTCTTAGGCACGATTTACAGCCAAGTAAAGTCCAACAATCTCTTAGGCAAGGTTTACAGCAAGTAAAGTCCTATATACTCTTAGGCAAGATTTACAGCAAGTAAAGTCCTAAAGTCTCTTAGGCAAGATTTACAGCAAGTAAAGTCCCACAGTATCTTAGGCAAAATTTACAGTCAAGTAAAGTCTATTTCTTAGGCAAGATTTACAGCAAGTAAAGTCCTACAGTCTCTTAGGCAAGATTTACAGCAAGTAAAATCCTACAGTCTCTTATGCAAGATTTAAAACTGCCCAACCATTTGTTACATGGAAATCATGGCTTGTCTTTGAGTTTTACATCATCAGCATCCAGAATAAATACTGAACTTGGTGAAACTTTGCAGACTGAAATTGATGATATGGAATATCATTGAGTCATGTGTAACAATGGAAGTTTCCTAAAGCAAAGGCAGATTCACACTACTGTCCCTGATGCAGATTAACTCTACTGTACATTGTGCTTTTGCATCCAGAAATAAAATTATATTTGCATGCATTATGTGGCTTTGCATTTTCTTGTGCTATAAATAGTTGTTCCAATGAAAGTAAATTTTTGTTATTAAGAGATATAAAATAAAAACATTGTCATAATAGTACATCGATTGGGAAAGGTGTATCATGTATTGTGAGTATATATCATCACACTCAAGGTTTCATGTCTTGTGAGGTCTTCTGATATTCACATATTAGTATTACATCGTCCCCAATGAACATTCATTCTAAAGATGTGTTATTACTTACCATTACATATTAGTATTACATCCTATGAACATTCCATACTAAATATGTATTACTTAACAAGACATATTAGTATTAGATTCCACAGTCAACATTTCTATACTAAGGATGTATTATTACTTAACAAGAAATATTAGTACATGTATTACATTGTTCCTAATGAATATTCTATAATAAAGATGTGTTATTACTTTAAAAGACAAATTAGTATTACATTGTCTCCAATCAACATTTATATACTAAAGATGTGTTATTACTTAACAAGACATATTAGTATTACATTGTCCTGAATGAACATTCTGTACTAAAGATGTGTTATAGCTTACCATTACGTATTAGTATTACATTGTCCCCAATGAACATATATTAGTATTCAGTATGGTTGTGGACAGATGTCAGTATATATTGGATTAGATCTGTAAAGTAAAGCATTATCTAAAATGATGGTTGTAGGGGAAGTGAAATCATGAGAATTGGTTAAAGGATGGTGCAAGGAGTAATGAAGGATCATGAAAGTTCGTAAAAGGATGGTTCTATTGGTAGTGAAAGATCATGAGAGTTGGGCAAAATTAAAACACCCAAAACTTTTCTTTTTCTGCAGGATGTTCTTCGCTACAGTATTGTGAATACTGCTGTCAGTCCAAATGCCACAGACTTTTTCTACGTGGGACCTGCATCTGGTCTTATCTCACTGAAAAAGGTTCTTACGACAACTAGTATCAACAGATTTGAGGTAAAGAAGAGATTTAATTAATAAACATTCATTACATCATAAACAAAATGTTCACTGTGTGGATTCAGGCTTCTAATACCTTACTTTGTGCAAGCAAACTCTTACAGAATTGGAAATCACAGTCTCATATCATTTTATTACAGAGATATAATCTGCTCAAAATCTTAGCTGGTCAAATTTGTATTACTTTTTGTTTACCAGAATTTGCTGACCATATCTTGTAAGCATTATTGTAATAAATATGATGACCATATCTTGTAACAATTATTATAATAAATATGATGACCATATCTTGTAAGAATTATTATAATAAATATGATGACCATATCTTGTAAGCATTATTGTAATAAATATGATGACCACATCTTGTAACTATTATTATGATAAATATGATGACCATATCTTGTAAGCATTATTTTAATAAATATGATGACCATATCTTGTAAGCATTATTGTAATAAATATGATGACCACATCTTGTAACTATTATTATGATAAATATGATGACCATATCTTGTAAGAATTATTATGATAAATATGATGACCATATCTTGTAAGAATTATTATAATAAATATGATGACGTACGTATCTTGTAAGCATTATTGTATTGAATATGATGACCACATCTTGTAACTATTATTATAATAAATATGATGACCATATCTTATAAGAATCATTATGATAAATATGATGACCATATCTTGTAAGCATTATTTTAATAAATATGATGACCATATCTTGTAAGCATTATTATAATAAGTAGAAGCTTGAGTGCTGATTAAATGGCCTTTATCATGTGAAAACAGCATACAGTATGTTTTATCATGTGTAAACATCATACAGTCAGTATGTTTTATCATGTGCAAACACCATACAGTCAATATGTTTTATCATGTGTAAACATCATACAGTCAGTATGTTTTATCATGTGTAAACATCATACAGTCAGTATGTTTTATCATGTGTAAATGTCACACAGTCAGTATGTTTTATCATGTGTAAACGTCATACAGTCAGTATGTTTTATCACGTGTAAACATCATACAAACACATGATACAGTATTCTCTCATCATATTGCTGTCCATATCGGTCATAGAGTTTATGGTCATATAGTGAGAATGCCTTAATAATAATACATAAAATGTTACTGCCACTGAATGAAATGGGAACCATAAGAATGGCATGTTTAGGAATGTCAGAAAGATTGGCATACAGGGATATCAGAAAGAATGGCATATAGGGATGTCAGAAAGAATGGCATGTATCAGTATGTCAGAAAGAATGGCATGTATAGGGATATCAGAAAGAATGGCATGTATGAGATGTCAGAAAAATGGCATATATAGGGATATCAGAAAGAATGGCATGCATAGGGATATCAGAAAGAATAGCATATATAGGGATATCAGAAAGAATGGCATGTATAAGGATATCAGAAAGAATGACATGTATAGGGATATCAGAAAGAATGGCATGTATAGGGATATCAGAAAGAATGGCATGTATGGGATGTCAGAAAGAATGGCATGCATAGCAATGTCAGAAAGAATGGCATGCATAGGGATATCAGAAAGAATAGCATATATAGGGATATCAGAAAGAATGGCATATATAGGGATATCAGAAAGAATGGCATGTATAGGGATATCAGAAAGAATAGCATATATAGGGATATCAGAAAGAATGGCATGTATAGGGATATCAGAAAGAATAGCATATATAGGGATATCATAAAGAATAGCATATATAGGGATGTCAGAAAGAATGGCATTTATGGCAATATCAGTTTGCTGCATGTTTTGGACTTATTAGATACTGTGGGTATGAATTTTGTGAGTATGAATTTTTGTAGTTTTGCAAAAAATGATGCTTTCATTGGTAATTAAATCCCTTAGATCATTGGTAATTAAATCCCTTAGATCATTGGTAAGTAAATCCCTTAGATCATTATTGTAGAATCTTGAAATTCACATTTTTTAAGCAATCATAACAAGGAGGAAAATTTATACCATACAATAAAAAATAATGAATTCATAGTGTGTTCTTATCAATATTGATACCATACAATAAAAATAATGAATTCATAGTGTGTTCTTATCAAAATTGATACCATACAATAAAAAATAATGAATTCATAGTATGTTCTTATCAAATTATAACAAAAAAGTAATGAATTTAATGAATTCAGAGAGTGTTCTCATTAAACTTGATACCATGTCATAAAAAATAATGAATTAAGAGTGTATTCTTATCAAAAGTGATACTATGTGATAAAAAATAATGAATTCATAGTGTGTTCTTATCAAAATTGATAACATATAATATAAAATAATGAATTAATAGTGCTTTCTCATCAAAATTGATACCATGTGATAAAACATAATGAATTCATAGTGTGTTCTTATCAAAATGTAGCAACAAAATAATGAATTCAGAGTGTGTTCTTATCAAAATTGATGTCATATAATAAAAAATAATGAATTCATAGTGTTATTCTTATCAAAATGTAACAACAAAATAATGAATTCATAGCATGTTCTTATCAAAATGTAACAAAATAATGGATTCATAGTGTGTTCTTATCAAAATGTAACAACAAAATGATAAATTCATAGTGTGTTCTCATTAAAATTGATAGCATGTAATAAAATATAATGAATTCATAGTGTGTTCTTATCAAAATTGATATCATATAATAGAAAATAATGAATTCATATCATGTTCTTATCAATATTGATACCATGTAATAATAAATAATGTATTCATAGTGTGTTCTTAGCAAAATTGATACCATGTACTACAAAATAATGAATTCTTAGTCTGTTCTCATCAAAATTGGTACCATGTAATAAGAAATAATGAATTCATAGTATGTTCTTATCATTAGGATTAAAAGAGTTTTATTTCCTGAACCAAAATATATACCCAAATAAGGTGATATGTAAAGATATTCTTTGCCATATGGACAATAAAAAAGTTTATTTATCAATGAATGTCCTAAATTTGCATCATGTATGTGATCATTAGTCTATTTTAATTCAACTCCAGCTGTGTATTGCAACAATTATTAGAATTTTCTGTAACAGTAATGAATGTTTCATGGACTAGCCAATAATTTGTCCTAATCCCTAGTATTTACTGTTTATTTAGAAAATTGGATGGTAAAAAGAAGGAAATAATCATAAGAGTGGAATACAAATGCCTTTACAAAAATATTAGCTGTTTATCATATTTTACCATTATTTAGCAGTTTGAGTGTATGTGTGATACTTCTGTACTATGTCAAAAAATATGATTTATTTTAATAAAGTACAAAATATAGTTTCCATACTATTTTTCAAAGCTTCTGAAATTATTTTTGTATTGTCTATTTGACATCAACAAAGTAGAACTGCAGTTTGCCTAGGTTCAGAATATTATTTGAGATGTGTGTGTCTGTTTGATTTTTCATAAAAAATTTAATAATTATGGGATGAATTATACATGTTAATTTTTGGAACTTGAGATCTGAGATTGAGTGAGGAACTTTACCAATACAGAATCTATTCCCATTTGATTAAAGAGCTTTGCATGCAGGGCCTATTTCCCCATCTGATTAAGGAGCTTTATGGATGCAGGGCCTATTTCCCCATCTGATTAAGGAGCTTTATGGATGCAGGGCCTATTTCCCCATCTGATTAAGGAGCTTTATGGATGCAGGGCCTATTTCCCCATCTGATTAAGGAGCTTTATGGATGCAGGGCCTATTTCCCCATCTGATTAAGGAGCTTTATGGATGCAGGGCCTATTTCCCCATCTGATTAAGGAGCTTTATGGATGCAGGGCCTATTTCCCCATCTGATTAAGGAGCTTTATGGATGCAGGGCCTATTTCCCCATCTGATTAAGGAGCTTTATGGATGCAGGGCCTATTTCCCCATCTGATTAAGGAGCTTTATGGATGCAGGGCCTATTTCCCCATCTGATTAAGGAGCTTTATGGATGCAGGGCCTATTTCCCCATCTGATTAAGGAGCTTTATGGATGCAGGGCCTATTTCCCCATCTGATTAAGGAGCTTTATGGATGCAGGGCCTATTTCCCCATTTAACTTCATATTAATTAGAGAAATAATATTCTGCATTTTAAATTTTCCAGTTCACAGCCATCGTTTCAGACCAATCCCTTCCTGAGAGGACGGCCCAGGCATCAGTGATAGTCAATGTCAGAAGGAGTAGTCTGTTTCCACAGTTCCAGAACTTGCCATACATCACTCAAATCAGTGTCAACGTGCTCCCAGGACAGCGAGTTTACACATTTGTGTCAGCGACAGATGCTGATTTACAGGTTTGTTAGTAGTGATGCTTACTAATCATAATCTATACATGCAAAATAATTTTTTAAAATTTTTGGGGGGGTTTTGTCAACATGATCTGTCATCAGTGGCACAAAGTGATATATCTCTGATGAATTTGTTTCACTTATTTATAGATATATATCAGTTGACATGACTTTTTGCCCATGGCGTAGCATATGCATAGCTACATATCAGGTGACATGACTTTTTGCCCTTGTTATAGCTACATATCAGCAGGCAGGACTTTTTTCCCTTTTTTATAGCTACATATTAGCTGGCATGACTTTTTGCCTCACCTTTGCTCATACCTCCCACCACAACCACCATCTTTTGAGCCTGATGTTCAAATGAAAACCACATCCCAATCCAGTCCTGATATTCCAGTACACAAAATGAAGATGGTTATGCTTTCAGGTGAATCATGATACCAGAACTAATCAGTCTCCATTGCGCTCTGTAAATTGAGAGTTACACAAACATATTGATATTTTCATAACAGCCTACAAGATTTCAGATGTTTTTCTTTCATCATTGGAAGTACTTAATTGAAAATTTTGAAATGCTTGTGCTTCTTTGCATGGGATGATTATCAACCATTAGCAAATTCACCAAGTAACATAATGAGTTCTGTTCAGTTTTGAAAAAGAAGATTAAATTTTAATTGATTAAAATGATTAAATAGCTGTAGTAAAGAGAATTTAAATTGGGTTGTATGTCTCTAGTTTGCATCCATATACAGAGACAGCCAGTTTGCATATATATACAAAGATAGCCAGTTTGCATGCATATACCAAGAGACAGTCAGTTTGCATACATATACTGAGAAAGCCAGTTTGCATACATATACAGTGAGAGCCAGTTTGCATACATATACAGAGACAGCCAGTTTGCATACAATACAGAGACAGCCAATTTGCATACATATACCAAGAGAAAGCCAGTTTGCTTACATATACCAAGACAGCCAGTTTGCATACATATACAGGAACAGCCAGTTTGTATACATATACAATGAGAACCAGTATGCATACAAATACAGAGAGAATCTTTTTGCATAGATATACAGAGTAAGCCAATTTGCATACATATACAGTGAAAACCTTTTTGCATACATGTACAGTGAGAAACTTCTGCATATGGAATGAACCAGTTTGCATACATATACAGAGTGAAAAGCTTCAAAGGTCAGTTGTCAATTAAGGTAAAATAGTCAATGTTTAGAAGTGATTTTAGCAATTTTATGCTGGAATAAATCAGAATTTAAGCATGTTTTGTAAAAGTGTATGTCTGCTTTGAAATGAGACAATCCTTGTACGTTTTGTGCATGTAATATTTTCTGATGCTTGTGAATGAACAACCTACACCACTCCCTCAATAACTCGCGCCCTGATAACTCATGAACCCACTTATAATGTGGGGTCAGGCATGGATCCCGTTTTTTAAAACCAGAAAATACCCCAAAAATAGATCCCTTTTTTATGAATTTGAAGGAAATTGCGATCAAAATTAGTTACAAAAACTTTGATATATTGCTCATTTTATTGTTGAAAATGGTAGATAGGACCTGGAAATATTAATCAACATTATGAAATACCAAATTTAAAAATAAGTCATACAATTTTTTTACATTTTCTTTCCAAGCGACATTCCTAGTAAACTGCAATTAATGATATGTAAGGAAATTTTGATCACTGAAAATATCACTTACGCTGAGTGGAAGCAGTACTTTAATAAACAAATACAAATTAAATAATTTTTTTATCAATTGAAATTTGTGTTCTAGTTCTATCTTCTAGTTCCTTTTAAGTGTAATCATCATAAATGCATTGTGTCCTCTTGTAATTAAACGTAAAATGTGCCAATCTACTGTAACAGCTATGGCCACGAGCGTTTCTCTGAGAACCTAATTAGGTGCCGACCGTGTTTTGATAACTGACTAGCGGAAGTATTTGTTGCATTGTTGCACTGAATAATTAACTGGCCTCCTTTGTATTATCACGTTAATTATGTCTTTTGAATCAAATAATAGAGGTGAAATAAAAGAGAAGTTAAAAGGCACGAAAATCCTACAAACTTAAAATCTAGCTGCCCTGGTCATATGTCGGGTGAACTCACTTCATTTGATCAATCGAACACTGTTATAAATGTTATTGTCTATGAAACATAAACTACCTTAAATTAACTGACTCAGTGTTAACTGTGATCAAAGACAGCACGGCCTCCAAGCAAAAAGAATACTTCGTAAAATAAAGAGCTTGGTTTCACAGATATGGACCATTGTGGGCAAGCGAGTTTCAGAGAATTCTTGAACTGGCACTTAGAGATATCCTCAAGAATGATAAAAAGTTTCATTATTACTTCCAATGAAATTATGATATCAGTACTGTACTAATTGAACAGCACAAAAATTGAGATTCGACATAGACGATTGTCTCACGAAACAAATTTTGCTTGTTTTTGAACAAAAGGAATCTTGTTTGGTGGTGTATCAACAGTTAGTCTAGTTCCCGCTCTTTTGACTCCCAATTTGGCAGGATACAACGCCATACCACTCCCGGAACCAGACTGATCAAAAAACAAAAAGCAGTGACGTAATACACAGATGTTTTCGTGTACACATAATGGTTGTTGAAACCAGTTGGAACTATCTTTGACATGTTGGACATTTTGAAAATAAATGTTATTTAAACAGAATAATGAAAAACTTCATTAGAAAAAGCGTGTTATTAAAAATTATTATCGACATGAATGTAAAATGAGGATTCAGTCATTAAACAGCGAAGTTCCCTAACCTCGACCCCCTCCAGCTGTTTTCTCGATGTCCAAGCAATTTTTTTCAATTTTTGGAGGTCCCTCGGTAACTCGTGCCCTCGCTTATAGTGTGGTCTATGTTTGTGGACCCCGTTGTGTGCGAGTTATCGAGGGAGTGGTGTATTAAGCACTATGCAGTTTTACCCTTACCTGTTGCAAAGGGATATAACTCATATGTTTCCATGGAGGAAATAAGGATTAGATTTTACTAAGACAACCTCATAAATGGGTTTGAGATACTGACCCTGAATATGAAAGGCACATGTTGATGGAGGGGACATCAGGCCACAGATTAAAATAAAAATTAAAAAAATTAAGATGTTATCTCGCATAATAGCTGTATCTCTTGTTCCCATAACATGACTATTATTAAATCTTGTTTGCAATTTTTCTAGCAGAAATGCATGTTTTATATAATGCATGTTTTATATAATGCTGTGGGCAAAAGGTTGACAGCAAAGGTCATTGAGCTTATTTTGTCACAATGTTTGAAAAGTCTGTGAACACTCTTGGTAAGAAAAGTCCATCATCAAACTTTTTAGATGAGCTAAATGTGGATAAGAATGACTCTGCTTGATGTACAGGTAAAGTTCAGTTGTCAAGGTTATAGTAATGAAATTTATCACTTTTGAGTCAATAATCATTAGAAATTTCCCATATTTGCCATTATTTCTTCGGCTTTCTCATTTGTATTTTCACTTTTTTTTTCAGGGCACAATTCGTTATGAATCAACTTATAGTTATTTTGCTGCCCCGTATTACTTCAGAGTTGACCCTGATAACGGAGATGTCATTTTGCAGAATCGGCTTAACACCGATACAAGTCTTACATATGTGGTATTTACATTTTCTTTCAATTATTCCCTATAATATTAGGAGACTGTAATGTAAGGGTTCTACATTTTACCTTTTGTCTTTTATTTTACATCATCTTCATATAACTTATTCTGTCATTACCTTTCAGTCTTCATTGTATAGGAATACAGTGTGACTCCACTGTTACATGGTAGTTGGGAGCCATAGAACCCGACCGTTTTATAGAGTGAACCATGTTATAAGCAACCAGGCCAGTTAGCTGAAGAAAATGATGCATGTACCCCCAAAAATTTGTGGAGGTGGGGGTAGGTAATAAATGTGGGCACAAAAAAAGGTGCTTCATTGGCACAGTTACCATCTTAAATCGATGTATATTAAATGAGGAAATACACCTGTAGTGAAAACAGAGAAGGTATATATAATATTTCACTTTTTTCAGAGAACCACACATTGGTACATATATGTGTATACAGTTTATATATACATGTCTAATGTATAAGACCGCTCCGGTGGCCTAGTGGTTAGAGCATCCGCCTCGGATGCGGGAGGTCGTGGGTTCGATCCCCGGTCGAGTCATATCAAAGACTTACAAAAATGGTACTAACAGCTGCCTCGCTTGGCGCTCAGCATTAAGAGGTTAGTGTTAGGACTGGTCGGCCTGGTGTCAGGATAATGTGACTGGGTGGGACATCATGCTACATGTCTGCGGCATGATGCCCCAGTGCTAGACATCACTATAAACTGCCACACTGCAGACATCGTAGCGATATGACTGAAAAATTGTTAAAGCTATGTTAAAAATCATAATCACATCACATCACATCTAATGCATAACATGAATAGAGTATGAACACCATGTACTGACCCGTGAATCTCATCACATACATTGAATCCACAGTACAAGTAATTCCATTGAAAATATGCAGAGACACACATTTAAAATATTCAGTAATTTTGTCACAGGTTATATAGGTCTGAATTCAGTGGAAAAAAATTGCACAATCACGTAATGAATGATGATGCACATTTACTTTTCAGTACGTCCCAAGTCAGTAAAAGTTAGTTTTGTTTTAAGCTACCATTGGTAGCATTCATAAGCATAAACTTTCTTCCTGCAAAAAAGGAAACCATCACGGCATAGCAAACATGTTCCAGTCATGTTGGAAAATGAAATGATCCATCAGATTCCATTGCTTTTATTTAAGTTTGGTATTGACTTCCTTTGAATAAAGGTTCTGTGTTTTTATTGAAGATTGTAGTTGGCTTTCTTTGATGAGGGGTGCATGTGTTATTGAAGTCACCACTAAAGTACAGCTTTGTAGAACCAAACAAATGCCCATTCTTATTGTGGCAGTGTAATTTAATTTCTTGTGTGTTAGTTTTAAGTTATTTTTTTCATTTTATTTTTTGTTTCATTACATTTTATTGTAATGATAATTTTCATTGGATTTGAATCTTTTTTCTGAAAATTAACTTGACCTGATTAGAATGTACAGTTACTTCAGCACTATTTTTAGTTCATAGATTTCGTAAACATCAAGTGAGAATGATTGGCTATTACCAAGGTCATGTTCTGTGTGTGTGATAGCTCTAATTTGTAAACAAGTTTTTGTATTGAATTTTATAATAAGATTCGTTAAGTTCTTCCATTGCCTACGTGCTAAATGGCATTTTTTTAATTGTGCTGTTCAATGTTAAGAGACTACGTGACCCATCACGCGGGACTGAAATGATGTTTTAGTTGGGTTTAATGTTGATATCTCAGTAAAATTTCATCAGTCATATTCCTACACCTCAGAGCTCAGGGTGTTTTTTTCAATTGTTGTTGCCAAATTGTTTTGAAGTTAATCTATTTTTTGGAATTTAATCATTCATTCTTTAGAAAACTACACAAGTGTTTCATATTTATAAAAGTTCTGGGAGAAAGATATTCAGTGGAAATTTATTCTGGAATTCTAAACGGAAACATTATAAACTGTGATTCAATCAAGGATCTGTTGCCAACAGTACAACGCCCTCATCTGATGTCATCGCCTCCATATTGGAATTTCATCGATATTCGAACCCAGATTCAATTAGAACTGTTTAGTGATAGGACTTATATTTTTCAATTTTAGGATTAAATTTTGGATTATATTCACAAACTGTAAGTCCTATTTTCTATTTTTTATGTTGTTTTCTAGGAAAATAAATCATTTTTGTTAAATTTACAAAGCTTGTTGACTTCACTCTTTTCTTTCGTTACTATTGGACGAGCCTACACGTAACAGTGGCAACATCAAATAATTGTATTGCATGATTGAGACTGAATTTTTTTCCTTAGTACATTTTCATAACAATTGGTGCTTCAAAGATAATCTGTTTTCTTTGAAATTTCAGCAAACTATTTTATCAAGATACATTTTTGAAAACGAAATTGGCCGTTGTTTGGTTGATTATAGTTACTATTGAATAGACCAACAAGTAAGATCTTGTTTTATGTTTTTGGTTTTGTTTTTACATTTGTGGATTTGTGGTAGTGGAGTGATGCTGCCTTCCATGCATGCATCAAAAATTTTAAAAAGGGTCAATGGATGGTAGAGATGCAGGTGTTCTGGTCTGGTGACAGGGATTATGGATTACTACAGAAAATGTAAGTGTTCTAAAGGATTTAATTCTGAATGAGAAGAAGAGGAATTTTACTTACCATCTACATACAGATGTTAGTCTGTGTAAATATATTAATTACTAGTGAGCGGCTGAAAATTCGACAAAAGATAGATTAAGAGATAATGCCTCGTCCAGCAGATCTCCGCTACCAGAAATATACCCCCGCAAAACAATAGATAAATTGTAAAGTTTGAACAGCCACAATCTCGCGAATAAAAAAAATTGCCAGATGGTATATTTTTGCCACCAATAAGGAAAAAAAATCACAATTTGTAACATTGGCGAAGCCCTACATGATCCCTAAATAAACTTTTTACATATTATTTTTCATACTTGTAAGAAGAAAAAACTATTTTATCGTGTACAAGAAAAATACATAAAATTTCAGGAGGCATGCCTTGATTGTCTGGTATTATTCATATGCGCTCTCTTCCTCAAGATGATAATAAACTTTATACATTTCTTTTGTACTTTCAAGAAAGAAATTTTTGTGTGTACGAGAAAAATACATGTATACAAAATTTCAGGAGCCACACCATGACCATGTTAGATCCCAATTTGTTTTATAATGGAGCATGCTTTAGCAGGGTCACACTGTATGTAGTTTTTAATTCTGAAACTTTATGTTCCTGAAGGTTTCAGTAATGTTTTACATTCCAGTTTTACTACCTTTTACTCAGTACTTATTGTCCAGGATTGTGCTGATGTGCTTTAAATTCTTCACATATATGCAGGCATATATTCTGTGAAGATTGATGTGGGTTCCTTGTTAAACTTGCATGGATACAACAGTTGAATTATGATTTTCCTTTCATGGATACAACAGTTGAATTGTGAGTGATTTTACTTGCATGGATACAACAGTTATTACCACTGTGCAGCATGTACCCATTTGGCAAACAGGATATAGCTCGATATTCTGTCCCAGAATGCACTGGCAGATCATCATCCAAACTGTTCACCCGAAAACAAATAAAATGAATGGCAAATCCTTTTCTGCTGGCACATGATTAATCACCCTTCCACTCTTCTTATGTGTACTGATGGTCAACATTTAATTTATTACTTTGGACAGTCTTTAATTGTCTTGTTTCTCCTGCTTATATCAGCAAATCATCATCAGACCATACCCACAATGCATCAGGAGAAAAGGGACATAACTTAAGAATGAAAGATAAAAAACTGAAATGAAAACATCAAGCTTATAGGTAATTTTTGAAAGGGAGAGGAGGAAGGTCATTGATCACAGAGTTGTTTAATTAAGCATAACTAAGGCTACAGTAACATGGATAGTTGGTGAGACCATATATTCATGGATCTTTTTATTATTATTTTCAGTTGGGAGTGAAGGCATATGACACAGTCTATCCAAATCAAGTAACTTCTACAAATGTGACCATCAACATCAACCGGAATCCAAATGCACCTGGGTTCAATCCTAGCTTCTATGCGCGGACAATTGCTGAGGATTATACCATTGGGATTTCCCTGGTGGATGTGACTGTGTCCGATGCTGATGGGGTAAGTGTTGTGGTATAGCCATTTTATTGTGTTTTGTAAAGCAATGAGTTTGACTTCGATAAGTCTTATAGATGCTTTTTAACTTCAGAAAATCAGTGATGGTGCTGCAGCTACTACTGCTGATGTTGATGACTAGCAATTACTGTAATTACTGTATATCTTGGGATGATGATGATAATGATGATGATGATGATGATGATGATGACTTGCAAGTACTGTAATTACTGTATATCTTGGGATGATGATGATGATGATGATGACTTGCAAATACTGTAATTACTGTATATCTTGGGATAATGATGATGATGGTGATGATGACTTGCAAGTACTGTAATTACTGTATATCTTGGGATAATGATGATGATGATGATGATGATGATGATGATGATGATGATGACTAGCAAGTACTGTAATTACTGTATATCTTGGGATTATGATGATGATGGTGATGATGATGATGATGATGATGACTTGCAAGTACTGTAATTACTGTATTTCTTGAGATAATGATGATGATGACATGCAAGTACTGTAATTACAATATATCTTGGGATGATGATGATGATGATGATAATGATGACTTGCAAGTACTGTAATTACTGTATATCTTGGGATTATGATGATGATGATGATGATGATGATGATGATGATAATGATGACTTGCAAGTACTGTAATTACTGTATATCTTGGGATTATGATGATGATGATGATGATGGTGATGATGATGATAATGACTTGCAATTACTGTCATTAATGTATATCTAGGGACAATTAAGAGTAATAATAGTAGTAAAATGGTGGTGGTTGTGACAGTTAGTACAAGTTATGTTGGGTGCTAAAATTGTATGATATTTAGAAACAACCCTTTGCCCATTGTGCTATTACAACTAATTGTCTTGTGGTATTTCAGTCTTTTTGCTGGGAAATTTTCACCTTGTAATACAATCCTTAAGAAAATTTGAAATTAAATTGTGACAGCATTTTGATCAAAGAAATCTTTATATTTGTTAATTAAACTTTATACTGATTGAAGTGTGGGTAATGTTTATAATATTTTTTTATTATTTCATTTTAATTTCAGCAAAATGTGTTTTGTTCAGTTCTCTCAGTTACACCTCCTGCTGCTGCAGATTATTTCGGACTGAACACTTACACCTGCCGAATCACTGTCGTCAAATCTTTGCTTGACCTTGGCCTTGGAAATGTCCAAATCATTGTCACAGGTGCAGACAATGGTCTTCCCTCACGGTCCAGTTTCAACCAAGCTGTGGTCAATATCAGCATCATCAGAAATGAAAATGACCCTGTTTTCATAGGCACACCATATCAGACCACCATCCCAGAAACTACTGCCATTGATGGTTCTACAATACTTCGAGTCACTGCTGTTGATCCTGATAGTGTGGTACTTGAGAATAAATTTAAGCTTTATATATCTTATATCAGGTGTAGAAATTCATTAAGTACTTTTGATAGCCTTGGAGATGGTCCTAGGTTACTCTTAAGGGTGCACCCATACTGAACTTAGCATAGATGCAAAGCAAGTGTATTACCACTGGCTTATGGCCAGGAAAATGTCTCATTTTAATTTTGGTTTTATCTCTTTACAGCTTCCTCAACTTTTGACTTTAAAAAAATACATTTTTTGACAAAATTTTTTGAGTTTAAAACTAATTGTAAAAATCAACTTTGTGGAAAAAGAGGCCATATAGTTTTTCAGTGCTAAACACAAACAAGAATATTTGCAGACTTTGTAAAGTTATAAGAATCTATAATCAGGAAAATATCCATCATTTAAAGACACACATTTTTATATTACCAAATGATGCACTTAAAAGACTGATACATACTATGATGTCATAGTACCATTGATTTATGTAAATATGTTTCTAGGACTAGTCAACTCTGATGATCAAATAATCACTCTGTAATATTACTACAGAGATATGTAATCACTTTGCCATTTCAATGCTGTTTCTTTTGCTTTGTTTAAGAAATGTTAACAGTACTGTTCTTTGTTCAGAGTGGTCAGACTGGTATAACTGGTTACCGGCTCATCGGTGATGACAACATTGCTCAGTATTTTAACTTCAATGGGACAACAGGAGTATTTACACTGAAAAGTGACCTGACCACTGACAGTGTGATTTCCTACACTGGTAGAGTTGTTGCATATGACACAGGATCACCTCCACGTTCCGCTACAGTCCTTGCTAGAATCTTCATCACCCGAAACCTCCGCAGACCAATATTTCAACAGACATCATATAACCAAACCATTTTGGAAACTCAGAACACTAGGACCTCCATTCTGACAGTAGTGGCTGTAGATGCTGATAGAATTGTGAGTTACAACAAGATTCAAATCTGTGTCTTTTTAACAGAATGGTTGACATGTTTTATGCTACATTAAAAAATGGAGGAAAAAAAAGACATTGTTTCACAAAACCAGTCCAGTTGCTGCATGACAAAATTATATTCACTCAGGCCATGAAACTAAATTTATCTTTGGTCATTGTTTAGATAACACATGCATACACAAGTCCAAATGCATAATGATTGTTGATGAAAGCATCAATTAATGGTCAGAATTTTTTACATGTCCACTGTAATATAGAAACTGATAACATTATTGTTAAGGTAAAATTTGGTTTGTGTAAAATAACATAAGTTTTGCTTCTGATACCTTCATCAAACTTTTTAGATGGTTGCCCTGGAGGAGTTGAAGAAGAATATCTCTTTAATAGTTAAAAGGTCAAAGGCCAATGTCAAAAATGATATCTGTATAAAGATCTGGCCTTCACCAAAACTTTTAAAGTTGGTTGGACACTAGAATGAAACTATTCTAAGAACACTATTGATTTGGAGGTCAAAAAGCCAAAGGTCAAGGTTACTGTAACTGCCAATAGAAAATGATTTCCATGCAATAACTTTGTGTTACTCTTGATTTACATTCACCCAACTTGTCCTATAAGATGTAAAGACTCAGAATGTCAAAAGTGCAATTCCACCATGATCAGACTACATAAAACTGTTTCTGTACAATTAGAATCATTACAGTCTAATAAAATAGAAGTTTTGCTATAGTAGCATGAGTTCCACCGAATAAATTCACCAAATTGTTTGTTAGGTTGCCCTTGATAAGCAAAACAGCATGATTGTTTAAGGATTCAAAGGTCAAAGTCACCACTGCTTTTAAGAAGAAAGGATATGAGTGTAGTATGTTGTGTTTGTGATAATGTTGTTAGAATGAGTGAAAATAAGTATTGGAATAGAGGTAATATTTTTTTAAAAATCTTACCCTTTCTCAGGTCTGTCATGTCTGTCAGGTCTGTCATGTCTGTCAGCATCATAAAAAGCAGATTTAATTTTTTCATTGATAAATACTTTCATGCTTGGGACAGTTCATTTCTGAGATGCTAAATGTAATACTGCTTTTTGAATGGGTCAGAACTTAATCTTAATACTCAGTGATGTGCCAGCAATTGGAAAAATATCTGAATAACTGAATTAATTTGGATCTTTGAATGGATGATCTTGGACTGATTCATTGGTATATTTGTTTAGTAGATGGTATGATATACAGCAAGGTAACCATGAATTTGTTGGTAGGATTTCTATGAAACTTGGTAAATAGACTTGTGTCTTTGAGATCTCAGATGAGCCTGATTATGAGTGTGCTCCATACTGTCAATTTACATCTGATTGTCTGAGCTTGTCAACACTCCAGCTTAATTTCCAACCAAGTTTTGATCAAACTTGCTAAGTAGTCTTATATTATTAGCTTAGTTTTCAATCCAGTTTTGATCAAACTTGCTAAGTAGTCTTATATCATCAAGCTGCTAGATGACATTGATTATGAGTAAGTTCTATGTTTATTTAGGAAGTAATCTTATATTTTACTGGTTTAGCTTATATTGCCACTCTGAAACACAGTAAATAAATCTATTACCACTCCGGAGCATGGTAATTAAGCTTATTGCCATTTTGGAGGAAGGTAATCAAGTTTATTGCCACTCTGGAGGATGGTAAAAAAGCTTATTGCCACTCTGGAGGATGGTAAAAAAGCTTATTGCCACTCTGGAGGATGGTAAAAAAGCTTATTGCCACTCTGTAGAATCTGTAGAATAGTAAATAAGTTTATGATATCGTAATCTTATAGAGGTTATATAATAAGTTGGATCTACCCATGATTATGTGATTTGCATCTGATTGGCTGAGCTTGTTAGCTCATTAGGAACTATATTTCCCATTCAGTTTTGATAACACTTGGTAAATAGATTTATATCATCAAGATCTTGGATAAGTTCAAATATGAGTTAGGTCATTGCATAATAATTATATCTTTATCTTTGCAAAAACTTCTTATCAGCCTTTAGTAATATAGGAAAAATCTACATCATACAAAGTTTTGGAGATAGTTTACTGAGGGTTGTGTTCTTAGAGTTCTACATAATCTTGCTCAGAGAAATGGTAAACAGTTAGGTTATGACAAGTACATGAGTGATATTGGGCCAACTTGAACCTCTTGTTTCCTTATTTGAATTAATGTATGTAGTTAGAACATTAATGTATGGTAGAATTTATTAGTACATAATAGGAATTAATTATTACTTTATTATTTTAGACCTAAACAAAGTTTTTTGTAGGAAAGAATTATGGGTATTTATAACTTAGTTGAGAGTATTGACTATAAGACTGGGCAGTCATCCTTTGAATGTACTGACTATAAGACTGGACAGTCATCCTTTGAGTGTATTGACTATAAGAATGGACAGTCATCCTTTGAGTGTATTGACTATAAGACTGGACAGTCATCTTTTGAGTGTATTGACTATAAGACTGGAAAGTCATCCTTTGAGTGTACTGACTATAAGACTGGACAGTCATCCTTTGATTGTACTGACTATAAGACTGGACAGTCATCCTTTGAGTGTATTGACTATAAGACTGGAAAGTCATCCTTTGAGTGTACTAACTATAAGACTGGACAGTCATCCTTTGATTGTATTGACTATAAGACTGGACAGTCATCCTTTGAGTGTATTGACTTTAAGACTGACAGTCATTGTTTTGAGTGTACTGACTATACTGACAGTCATTCTTTTGAGTGTACTGACTATAAGACTGACAGTCATTCCTTTGAGTGTATTGACTTTAAGACTGGCAGTCATCTTTTGAGTGCACTGACTATAAGACTGACAGTTATCCTTTGTGTTTTTTGAGGAAAAGCAATAATTAGTATTTTTCATCCATGCTTTCTTTTAGTTTAATATAGTTTTATATTTATTTTTCAGGCACCTTATAACAGAGTCACCTACCAAATCCTAACATCTAACCAGGATATTTTCACATACTTTGAACTCAATTCTGCAACAGGAGAGATCTCCGTCCGAGTACCACTATATAATGACATCTCTAAAACTTCTTCATATACATTCAGTGTGCAGGCTTTCGATGGTGGCAGCCCATCACTGACTGATGTACAAGATGCCAGGGTTACCATAAATGTGATCCGTAATCT
The DNA here is from genome assembly GCA_016617855.1 of Megalonaias nervosa. Classification (NCBI taxonomy): domain Eukaryota; kingdom Metazoa; phylum Mollusca; class Bivalvia; order Unionida; family Unionidae; genus Megalonaias; species Megalonaias nervosa. Next base: position 74,472 of record JAECUM010093414.1, on the reverse strand, counting down.
CTTTGCACCATTCTTCCAGAATGCTTCATATTCTGTAACTGTGCCATTTACTATTGCCACTCAGGTGCCTGTCATTGATGTTCTAGCCACAGATCAAGATTCTCAGGTAAATTTGATAAAGCTGATTCATATGGACAAGTTACAAAGCTGATTGCTTTGGACAAGTTACAAAGCTTATAGATATAGACAAGTTATAAAGCTGATTGATATGGACAAGTTACACAGCTTATTGATATGGACAAATTACAAAGCTGATTGATATGGACAAGTTATTCTTATACATCTAGTCATGATTATTTATTAGTTGGAGGAAAGCTTCATGAAGATCTCTTTTTCTCTGCCAAATTGATTGCATATGCAATTAAGCATCTTAGCAACCAATTTTTGCAAAAAAATGTAATATAATAATCCAATGTAAATGAAATGAAGTAAACTGTCTTTGGTTTAATATTTTGCTGCAAAGTAACATTTATTTGCTTAGAAGTATAATATTAAAATTTAAATAAAAGTATGCAAAGTTACCAAATATATTAACAAAATGCCCATTTCATTAAAAATATTTCAAAATATAAACACTAGATTTTACATAATAATTACAAAATATTTGTACTTCTGTGAGTGGATGGTAAGATTAAGCAAGACTGTGAGTGGATGATAGGATTAAGCAAGACTGTGAGTGGATGGTAGGATTAAGCAAGATTGTGAGTGGATGGTAGGATTAAGCAAGACTGTGAGTGGATGATAGAATTAAGCAAGATTTTGATAAAGAATGTGATAAAATTAATGATGGCTGTTCCAGAAATAAAGCCAGAAGGGACAGAAGACACTTTATTCAAGAATTCACCACCCATCAGATTTTAAGTGGATTGGTTAAAGTAGACCGGCATCAATGAGTTTAGTGGGAAAATCACTGTCTTCAGCACACTGTCTGGGAATTTTTTCTCATCCCTCTATTAGACTGTGCTAACATTAACCCATACATCACCTTAGGAACTAAGATAGTTTGCATTTTAGGAAACCATAATGAAAGCCATCTCAGGGGTAAAGACATGTATCTCTAATCTGTTCTTTGATCATGTTATGATCAGGTATTTCAAGAAGAAACAAGTTTTTGAAGTAAAATTTGTTTCTACAATAATTCTTACCTGAAAAGCCAGCTGTATTTACGACCATATGTATGAATTGATTTTAATGCACTGTCATCAGCGACCATGATTTTTAGGCAGAATAAGTGATTTGACACTGCTATGAATGACTGAATTGCAAATATAGAGATAAAACAGTACAGACCTAAATTGAATTCTCTATTAACGTTACACTTTGGAGGGTCTGCATACAAAGTTCTAAACAACACTGCTATCAATGGTTACATGGCAATGGAGATAAACACACAATACCATGTAACCTCTCTCTTTGTCTCAACATTGCCAAAATAACACACCATTGAATGGTTACTTGGCAATAGAGATAAACACACAATGCCATGTAACCTTTCTTTCTGTCTCAACATTGCCAAAATAACATACTGTAACAGATACAAATAATACCAGAACAAAGACACCCAATTTTGTGTACCATTTTAATTGTCCATCTCACATTCCTTCATAACAAGAAAAATGTCCTTTTGAGTTCTGTTTTTAACATTTTAATTAGATTCATGAAGTCTAATGATGCTATAGGAATTGTAAGCTGCCATTATCAAACTAGGAGAGACGATGCATATGCCTGCGGTGTAGTTGTGCAGTTATGTCTAGGAAGAACATGCACTTCTTGTCCAGTAGCAACTGACAAATGATGGTATTTTGTACTAATGTGTCCATCCTAGGTTAGAACAGTCTCCTCTCACTTGCATTTCTGTAAACAGACACCATTTTAGAAAACAAGCCACAAAACATGGTTAACATTTCATTTGCCTTGGAAGTGATTTAATTTTGAGGTAATGGCTTATCTCTTAAGATAATATTACAGAGGAAGTACTATCAACAAAGTATATTTTACTCCAGATTTGTCTTCAGGATCAGAACTGTAATGATTTGGGTCCAGTTAATGTGTGCTTTGTCTGGCTCCATCTTTATAACTAGAAAGTCAGCCATTTCATGAGGTTATCTGTGGACATGAACATTAAATGTTGGTATATGGGATTTTTGTAGGGGCTGAAAATGTATTTGCCTCAAACCCAATATTAATTGCCCCCATCCTATCCCATGTCAATATAAACGTCATACAGAATTCCCAGTTTACAAATTTACCACCAAACTGTGGATCACCTGTTTTTTCCACAAATAGTGGGATACAACCTCAATATTAATTACTAAGGAAAATCCCGGTTTGATCTTTTTTATACAATGATTTTAAATTTTAGCTGTTATAAATTTTTGTGTCAATAGATAGATAGATAGATAGATAGATAGATAGAGAGATAGATTTTTATTCCATCTATTTTTTTTACAGAGTCCATATAATCTTGTAACCTACTCAATATTGAGTGATCCAGTTATACAAAACAGATTCACTATTAACCCTTCAACTGGACGTATATCTACTGGTTTCCAGACACTAACTGCTGATACTGCCACTTCATATATTGTAAGTAACCTGCTGCATAGTGTGTTGTAAGTAAAGTGTCACATCCTGTACTGTAAGTATAGTGTTACATCCTGTAGTGTAAGTATTGTGTCACATCCTGTAGTGTAAGTATTGTGTCACATCCTGTAATGTAAGTATAGTGTCACATCCTGTACTGTAAGTATTGTGTCACATCCTGTAGTGTAAGTATTGTGTCACATCCTGTACTGTAAGTATAGTGTCACATCCTGTACTGTACGTATTGTGTCACATCCTGTAGTGTAAGTATAGTGTCACATCCTGTAGTGTAAGTAAAGTGTCACATCCTGTACTGTAAGTATAGTGTCACATCCTGTGGTGTAAGTATTGTGTCACATCCTGTAGTATAAGTATAGTGTCACATCCTGTACTGTAAATGAAGTGTCACATCCTGTACTGTAAGTATAATGTCACATCCTCTACTGTAAGTAGTGTAAGTATAGTACCACATTCTGTAGTGTAAGTATAGTGTCACATCCTGTACTGTAAGCATAGTATCACATCCTGTACTGTAAGTATAGTGCCACATCCTGCAGTGTAAGTATAGTACCGTATCCTGTACTGTAATTATAGTACCTCATCGTGTTCTGTAAGTATAATATTCTCAGCTGGCCAACATTTTAAATAGAGATCCCCATGTTATTATATCAGGTAATAAATTTCAGCTGCTTTGAATCACTATGTATAGACATTTTTCTCTCAATCATTAAATAGTTAGGGAAACAAAAAATAACAAAAATAAATTCAACTGTTCATATATTGTAGATTTCACTTATTTTGATTCCACACAATAGCTCCCTTATTGTTTGAATTGAATTGCAGCTAAATATCAATGAGCCTTTAGCTGAATCGGATTTTTAGCATTTTACATCATTGTTATGTAGCGTGATAGCCTCTTATTATTGGATCCACTTCCTGACAGTAAATTCCTTCATTATTGTTAGATGTAAAGCAGGAGACATCAATTCCTGCAATTTGCTTGTTGGATTTCAGTGAAATTTGGCATTCAAAATGATACTGACAAGACCGCTATAAAGCAGAGGGCATCATTTCGTGCAATTTGCTTGTTGGATTTCAGGGAAATTTGGCATGCAGCTTGGTACTGATAAGATCTTGAAATGTGGCTTTATATTGATGAAAGATTTTGAATAGGTTGAATTTCCAGCATTCCGCATTGGCATTTAGAAAATAATGCACCTTTCTATTGATAAGATATTGTATGAGTTAAGGTTCCAGCATTCCACATCATTTAGTGGAGTTATGTCCCTTGATAGTCCATTCTCCTACTTTTGGTTTCCCAATACAAGTTCCTTTGTATGGCCTTACCAAGTGAGCTGGTGTGAGACAGACATTGTATAGTGCATCCATTGCTAATAGCTTTAGTTTTTTTGACTCAATTCCTTTCAGAACAATTTAATTTTTTAATTAATGGATATGATATGGATGACATGATAGTTGTATACACAGAAGTTAGATGATAAAGATCGGCTTGTATTGTGTTCAAATTTTGCATAGCTAGATTTATTCTATTTGAGACAATGTTTTTCCTTGTAGATCCGAGTTGTAGCTCGTGATGGTGGCACACCTTCTTTATCAGCGACATCATCTGTGATCGTGTATGCACAGCGCAATCAGAACGGCCCACAATTCCTCATACAGAATTACACCAGTACAGTCTATGAGACCCAAGATCTGGGTGTCAGCATATTACAACTTGTAGCCAGAGATTTGGATATCAGTGTAAGTAGTAACTACTATGATATTACATACATTAAATTAAATTACTAGTTTTATCATAGGCTTAAAAGTGACTACAGTCTTGTAAAAAAAAGTATATTGAGTAAGCTGTACTTTTTCTCCATCAGACGAAGTTACTACTAGTCCCTCGTGAGTATACAGCAGGGATGTAAAATTGCTTTTCTAGTAGTCCGGGATAAGTTTAAACATCTGTTGGGCAAGTTGAACTTTGTGTACTAGCATAAAATTTGACAATTGGATGGTAAATTTCCCCACTTGAGCAAGTTTTTGAAATTCTCTATTCCTGATCTTGACCTTTCAGAACAGTTTAGGTTTTCTGGATCAAATAACCATGCTTTAGACTTAGCGCTGATTCCAAATGCTTTTTCTCAGGCACCCTACAACACACTTGTGTTCAACCTGATTGGGAGCAGCCAGGCCAGGGAATATTTTGATGTGAATGTCAACACAGGAGTGCTGTTGGTCAAGAAGTCTCTGACACTTATATCAAATGTTTTCACAGTTGTTGTGAGTATAACACAGATATTTCATCATAAATATTTGGAAAAGTAAATAACTCTTTTATGTATATTATATGTTTGCCAAAGAACAAATTTAAAAAGTTCTCCGTCACAGATATATGAATTCAGTTTGTTAGATATATACATAAATTTTTAGGAATCTGAAAACTTTCAACAGCAAAGTTTTCTTATTTGATAGAATTTGCAAGAACTAATTAGTTTTTAATGTTTGATTATGTACAGGCTTTATGGCTTCTAAAGGGTTTTGCATTTTGGATGAGAATGGGGGAAATGAAATAATTTAGCGTCCTAGCAGCGAAAAGTAATTGGTTTCCAGTTTTTGCAGATCTCTTGTTATGATTATTGGTAACATAATTCTTTCTGGAATATTGGTCAGTATTCTCGCCAGGAACTGTTACCATAGTGATCCCAGTGTGGTATCATTACAGCTTGTAATGCTTTAAAACCTGCTGATCTGCAGTACACTGATATGCTGTACACTGATATGTAGTACACTGATATGTAAGACATTGATGTGCTGTACACTAATATGCTATACACTGATATGTAGTACACTAATATGTAAGACATTGATATGCAATACACTGATATGCTGTATACTGATATGCTGTACACTGATATGTAGTACACTGATATGTAAGACATTGATATGATGTACACTGATATGATGTTTACTGATATGTAGTACACTGATATGCAATGCACTGATATGCTGTACACTAATATGTAAGACATTGATATGCTGTACACTGATATGATGTACACTGATATGTAGTACACTGATATGCAATACACTGATATGCTGTACACTGATACATATATATATAGTACACTGACATGCTTTAATGTTTCCTGATATTCTTTTAAAAATGAATCTCTTATTTAAAATATCCTGTCAGCAGTGAATGGAAGATTTCATATACGTGGGTGGAAATTGGTCTGTTAAAAGTAAGTCTTCCCTTTTGCTGAATTTGGTTTATATTTAGATGAAGGCTGTGGATGGTGTACTAGGGCACTATTAAAATATGTTTTATTTTTATTTTTATCAAAGTAGTAGTAGTAGTTGTTGTTATTGTACTTGTGATTGTTGCTATTCTGGTTATTTTCTGGAACATTTGGCAAAGAAAATCTCAAGAATGAAAATTGCAAATTGCATCTTACCTATGAGTTGCTCTTATATTTACATGTTATGCTCTCAGGAAGAAAAAGAATTTAGTTTGATTATTAAGCCATAACTGAAGTGGGTTCTTTCCTGTGAATTTCTCTTTTCTATCTCATGAAGTAAGAAGTGGAGCAATTTCTATCTTCCAATTTTACCTGTTTGGAAACATGTAAATAAAAAGTGGTGGATTATTCCTTCATTTATATCTGAAATATTTTTTCAACAATAAAAACTACTTTGCAGTTGGAATATATTACATTGAAAAAATAAGTACTGGTATTTTTTACTTCAGATAAATCATTATATAACTTAGGGAAATAAATATACTATGTAAATACATTTTCCTTCTTTTATATATTATTGGTATTAATATTTTCAATTTTATAATTAACTGGTATTAATATTTTACTTTATATTGAATTGGCATTAATATTTTCACTTATATTGAATTGGTATTAATCTTTTCACTTTTGCATTTAATTGGTATTAATATTTTTACTTTTATGTTTAATTAGTATTAATATTTTCATGTTTATATTTAATTGGTATTAATATTCTTACTTTTATATTTAATTGGTATTTATATTTTCACGTTTATGATGATAACATAGGTTTATGAAATAATGTATGCTAACCCCAATTCTGTGAAACATTTCTAAGGAGATCACTGATTGATAATCATGGTGTTCTCACTGATTGATAATCATGGTGTTCTCACTGACTGAAAGCCATTGGGTTCTCACTGACTGATAATCATGGGGTTCTCGCTGATTGATCATCATGGGGTTCTCACTGACTGATAATCATGGGGTTCTCACTGACTGATAATCATGGGGTTCTCACTGATTGGTAATCATGGGGTTCTCACTGATTGATAATCATGGGGTTCTCACTGACTGATAATCATGAGGTTCTCACTGATTGATAATCATGGTGTTCTCACTGATTGATAATCATGGGGTTCTCACTGACTGATAATAATGGGATTATCACTGATTGATAATAATGGGATTATCACTAATTGATTCTGTATTCCCGTAGATTATGCCTGCTGATCAAATATGTTTGGTAACAGAGACCAATTTTTGTTCTCTTACTTTTATTAAGATCAAATTTTGTTCCAAAAATTAAACTGGCACTTGTAAATATGCTGGTATTTCATTTGTTGGCATGAATGATACTGAACACTCAATTAATTACTAATTATCAATATACAGTTAAGTGTGACATATAGAAAATTATTTGTAAATGTTTTTGATATCTTTTTAGCACTACTGGTTATAGACCAAAAGAGCTTCCAAGATGGCCTGTCATCCATCCATCCATTAGCACAAATTTTTGTTGCTACTCCTAAACTACTTTTAGTATTGCCAGGAAACTTTACACATAGACATCCAGTATGGCCACCTGACATCCAGTATGGCCACCTGACATCCAGTATGGCCACCTGAGTGGCCATTTGGACAATTCATGTTATTGTTGCTCTTTCTGAATTGACTGTCATGTAACAGGAGGTTTTCACTTGAAAACTTTCTGTGATGTTGGTCCAAATGAAAGTGGTGCTGAAATGACATCTGATATGGTTACCACAGCAGCCATCTTGAAAATCTTGTGATCACTACTCCTCCTGAACAGAAGGTCAAATTGGCATAGAGTTTCCAGTTGAAGATTTATTTTATATTTTGTGTCCTAAATTATTTTCAATTATTCTGATTTATTTCATCTTTTGTGTGCTGAATGTACACAGTGATGATCTTGTCATTTTCCAGTATAATGCCATTTCTCGGCACAAGATAGGCTTTAAATGGCAACCAGTATAACAGGTGTAGGAAGAAATCAGGAAAACTCCAGTAAGAACCACCAACCCACAGGAAGCTACTGGCAAGCTTTCTCATATACACTCATTGGAGCAGCCTGAGACTTGAACCCTTGTAGACAGAGGTGAGATGTCAGTGATTGGTAAAGGCAAGTGCTTTAGATCATTCTGCCACATAAGACCCCTAGCACTGATCTGACATCCAGTTTGGCTGCCATTTTGAAAATATTGTCATCGCAATTTCTTCTGGATGGATGGCCATATTAACATGTGATTTTTACCAAATGGCTTCTTATTCTTTCTAGGTTCTAAATGAAAATTGTGCCAATATGTCATCTAATATGGCTACCATCATAACGGTCTGTTGAATCTTGTTATTGTTACAACAGAAACTCATAATGACACTGCATTTTCACAAGAATACTTTCTATGGCATCTAGTTGGTCTTAACTGAAAATGAAGCCAATCTGACATCTAGAATGGTTACCGTGGTGGCTATGTTGAAAAACTTGATTACATCACCTGAATGGATGGTTAGATCATCATGGACTTTTCACCATAAGACTTTTCTTATAATATCTAGTCTTTCCAAAATGATTTGCCTCAAGCATGACCATTTTGGTGGCCATATTGAATACTTCATGTTGCTCAGGAATACCAGGAATACCAGGAATACCAGGAATACTTTCAACACAAAGCAGTAAAAAAGAAATGGTCTTTTCTTTTAATCTTTAAAATTCATTTTGGCTTGTATAGTATTTATTTATTCATATATTTTCAAATGTTTGACATATATCCTTATAGTTTCATATGTGAAAATACAAGATATCCCATCATGTCATGCAATGCTTTTTAATATGTGCCTGCCAAACTTAATACTGAAAATGCAGCAAGAAAAACTGCCATTTTGTGAGCTTGAGCATTGAATGGACACTGTTGCTAAAGACTTACCAGCAGTGTTACAAGCCTGGTGTGTTGCATTGCTCTATGGAACTTGCTTTGTGTTCAGAAACGTTCAAATAGTTTTAAAAAAAATGTCAAAAATATAATTTATTGCAGTAGATTAAGTCATCCAAAACATTTTATTAAATTAATAATATTGTTACAAACAACCTGTAAATATTATTGAAGTTGGGGTCAACTTATGAAGAGGATCGGGTGGGTGGGTGTGCTGAAGAGTGAGTTTAAAGGATGGGGTGGGTGTTCTGAAGAGTGAGTTTAAAAGATGGGGTGGGTGTGCTGAAGAGTGAGTTTAAAAGATGGGGTGGGTGTGCTGAAGAGTGAGTTTAGAGGATGGGGTGGGTGTGCTGGATAGTGAGTTTATCATCTAAGATTTTGATTCAGGAGCAAGATTGGTATGTATAATAAGAAAGTTCCCAAATAAATACTGGATATATTTCATCCTCAGGTTTAGAAACAATATTTTTATATGTTTTAATGTCAGATTTTACCACTTATTCATATGATGTTTTTTCTCCATGCCATGAAATGAATCTGGCATTAATATGGCAACAGAAAATGTCCTCTATATATTTAGGTATATGAATGAGAATTTGATTTTATTACTTTTTTTAGGCTGAGGTTTCTTTACGAGATGCTGACCCAGTTTCACCTCAGTCTTCTCCAGTGAATGCATTTGTAATAATTACCATCATCCACAATCAAAACACCCCGTACTTCATCAATCAGCCATACACAGCTTCTCTTAATGAGAATGTTAACATTGGATACACTGTAATGGATGTCACAGCCAGAGACGATGATGGTCCAGTGAGTATATATGTTCCTTATAAAATGATTATTTCTGGGGTCCCATATTTCATGCACTAAGTGCACTCTGTGATCTCTGAGTTTCCAGATTTATATCATAAGCTATAATGAATAGCATAGCTGTTTATATTTTTTAATTTCTTGTCATTTTCTTTGGAATCATTTTGGCAATCATAAAGCATTAATGCCATTATAGATATTTTGACAATCATTAAGCATTAATGCCATTTTAGATTTTTTGTCAGTCATAAAGCATTAATGCCATTATAGATATTTTTTTATCAGTCATGAAGCATTAATGCCATTATAGATATTTTTTTATCAGTCATTAAGCATTAATGCCATTATAGATATTTTCAACAACTAGAACTTTTAATATTGATGTGTGAAGTCCATGACCTTGTAGCTTTTGCATTAACTCAAACGAAGGCAGTAATCCAATGGAATTTCATATCACTTTAATAAATGGAATCGATGATTCCATAATTTATGACCTTGCTTTAGCAAAAGCATGATGAATCTGGAATAAGGGACAGGATTTAGCAGGGCTTACATGATGAATCTGGAATAAGGGACAGGATTTAGCAGGGCTTATTTGCATTTTACTGATACCCAGTATGATGGTCCTTATGAACCATTTTGGGGCATATTTCAAATCTAAGCTAAGTTGTAAGCACCAAGATCTCTGATTGCATGTTATCAAATAGTCAATTCAATTCTTCAGGGAACACCATTTGGGCAGATTAGATACAGCATAATTGGAGATGATGTAGCACCAAGCATCTTCAGCATCAACGAGATCAGTGGGAGAATCACTGTCTTCAGCTCTCTGACACAGCAGAGTGCTGAAATGTTTCGGGTATGTACTGATGTTCCTGCCACATTAACAGAGAATACTAAATGAGTGCCCATTTTTTTTTATTTTCTTTTGTTCTTGTTATCTTTTCTACACTTGAAGTCATTAGTGGAGCTTTATCCTGCCCGAACCATGTTCACCCACATATCAGCTTTTGCAATGTCCTACTAGCTGTCTGTCTGTCTGTCTGTCCATAAACTTTCATTTACAGAACATAACCATCAAACTTTTTGAGGTCTTTAAACCAGACTGATACAGATTTCAATTTAGTTATGTAGAACGGCTTTTTGTTGTTAGAATTTTCATATTCACTATTTCTAGCACACATAGCCATACCTGCCAATATTCCAGCCATTATTATGGACTGTTGAGACTCCAAAAGTGTCCTTTGTGATCTCAGAGTGAATGTTATCCCAAAACCTGATATTGTACAATTGACAGTAAGATGGCTAGTATGGAAAATGATTGGAAATTCAAATTTGAATCAAATCAAATCCATATGTTCTGTGAAGCATTTAAAACACTTTCAGACAATTACCCAGTCACAACCACACAGACATTAAATAAAAAAGAACACAAAGTTTCAGTCTTTAAAATCCATTGGACAGTGGAATAAAGTCTTAACTAGATGCAGTCTTTAAAATCCATTGGACATTAGTATAAAGTCTTAACTAGATGCAGTACTTAAAAACATTGGACATTGGTATAAAGTCTTAACTAGATGCAGTCTTTAAAATCCATTGGACATTAGTATAAAGTCTTGACTAGATGCAGTCTTTAAAATCCATTGGACATTGGTATAAAGTCTTAACTAGATGCAGTCTTTAAAATCCATTGGACATTAGTATAAAGTCTTAACTAGATGCAGTCTTTAAAATCCATTGGACATTGGTATAAAGTCTTAACTAGATGCAGTACTTAAAACCATTGGACATTGGTATAAAGTCTTAACTAGATGCAGTACTTAAAACCATTGGACATTGGTATAAAGTCTTAACTAGATGCAGTCTTTAAAATCTATTGGACATTAGTATAAAGTCTTAACTAGATGCAGACATTAAAATCCATTGGACATTGGTATAAGATGCAGTCTTTAAAATCCATTGGACATTGGTATAAAGTCTTGACTAGATGCAGTCTTTAAAATCCATTGGACATTGGTATAAAGTCTTAACTAGATGCAGTCTTTAAAATCTATTGGACATTAGTATAAAGTCTTGACTAGATGCAGTCTTTAAAATCCATTGGACATTGGTATAAAGTCTTGACTAGATGCAGACATTAAAATCCATCGGACATTGGTATAAGATGCAGTCTTTAAAATCCATTGGACATTAGTATAAAGTCTTGACTAGATGCAGTACTTAAAACCATTGGACATTGGTATAAAGTCTTAACTAGATGCAGTCTTTAAAATCCATTGGACATTAGTATAAAGTCTTGACTAGATGCAGTCTTTAAAATCCATTGGACATTGGTATAAAGTCTTGACTAGATGCAGTCTTTAAAATCCATTGGACATTAGTATAAAGTCTTAACTAGATGCAGTCTTTAAAATCTATTGGACATTAGTATAAAGTCTTAACTAGATGCAGACATTAAAATCCATTGGACATTGGTATAAGATGCAGTCTTTAAAATCCATTGGACATTGGTATAAAGTCTTGACTAGATGCAGTCTTTAAAATCCATTGGACATTAGTATAAAGTCTTAACTAGATGCAGTACTTAAAACCATTGGACATTGGTATAAAGTCTTAACTAGATGCAGTACTTAAAACCATTGGACATTGGTATAAAGTCTTGACTAGATGCAGTCATTAAAATCCATTGGACATTAGTATAAAGTCTTGACTAGATGCAGTCTTTAAAATCCATTGGACATTAGTATAAAGTCTTGACTAGATGCAGTCATTAAAATCCATTGGACATTAGTATAAAGTCTTGACTAGATGCAGTCTTTAAAATCCATTGGACAGTGGAATAAAATCTTAACTAGATGCAGCACTTAAAACCATTGGACATTGGTATAAAGTCTTGACTAGATGCAGTCTTTAAAATCCATTGGACAGTGGAATAAAATCTTAACTAGATGCAGTACTTAAAACCATTGGACATTGGTATAAAGTCTTGACTAGATGCAGTCTTTAAAATCCATTGGACAGTGGAATAAAATCTTAACTAGATGCAGTACTTAAAACCATTGGACATTGGTATAAAGTCTTGACTAGATGCAGTCTTTAAAATCCATTGGACAGTGGAATAAAATCTTAACTAGATGCAGTACTTAAAACCATTGGACATTGGTATAAAGTCTTGACTAGATGCAGTCTTTAAAATCCATTGGACATTAGTATAAAGTCTTGACTAGATGCAGTCATTAAAATCCATTGGACATTAGTATAAAGTCTTGACTAGATGCAGTCTTTAAAATCCATTGGACAGTGGAATAAAATCTTAACTAGATGCAGCACTTAAAACCATTGGACATTGGTATAAAGTCTTAACTAGATGCAGACATTAAAATCCATTGGACATTGGTATAAGATGCAGTCTTTAAAATCCATTGGACAGTGGAAAAAAGTCTTAACTAGATGCAGTCTTTAAAATCCATTGGACAGTGGTATAAAGTCTTAACTAAATGCAGACATTGCTGCTGTCTAAAGGTCAGTGGATGGTTTGAAGATGATCCAAGTGTCATTAGGTATTGAATATTGAACCTTCATGAAGGGGTGAGGGTGGAGGGAACCTAGAATTTACTTTCCAAACAGAATATCTCTAAATATTTCTTTTGTTTCAGGATTTTTCAAGGTTGATTACTGTGATACAAACCATCAGCTCTTCCTTCCCCCTCCCCAAAGTTAAATGGTCAGTCTCTTACATTTCATCTTTGTATGGACCTGATTCTGATCTATTTTCAGTCAGACATGAAATATGTGTTTATATCATCAAGATCTTAGATGAGTTCAGTAACAAAGCCAGATCGATGCATACTAATTTGAGTTGATCTTGTGTCTCATTGGCTGAGCTTGTCACAGCTCTGGAAGCAATATTTCTGATGACTGGACTTGAATTATAGATTCATGTCATCAAGATCTTGGTTGAATTTGATAATGAGAATGATCCATGCATATTAATGAGGTAATCTTGCATCTTACTGGCTTCGCTTCTTTCTGCACTGGAGACCAGATTTCTTACAAAATTGTAATCAAACTTGGAACATATTCATATATCATTAAGATCTCAAAACAAGTTCAGTAATAAGTGAGATCTGTGTGTTATGGGGTCAATGTCCTTCCATATTCAGGGAGAAAAACATAACATCTACTATTGTTATGGGTCTATGGCATATATTTGTAATCAAAGAAAGAAAGAGAAAGAGGCAGATTTAACATGACAAATTGAAAATGTTCTAGTCTAGCATAACTCGAGAGACTGTATTTCTGAACCAGGTTTAAGCAGACTTGGCAAACATGCTCATATTTTGTCTAAATGTTAGATGAGTTATATTTTGATCGAGACTAATGCATATTTTGTGATGCAATCTTGCGTCTAATGTAGGGGTACTTTGTATTTTGTATATAATTTCAATCAAACTTGAGAGACAGGCATATATTGTCAGGACCATGTTTGATGTGAGTGAAATTTTAATGACAATACCTTGCGTTTGATTGGCCAAGCTGGTCAATAATCTATTAGCTTTATTTTTTTATAAGGGTTCATTAGACTTGTTAAATTATTTTGTGAACATGTTGGATCAGTTTCGTTATGAGCAAGACCTATGTGTATTAATGAGGTAGTCCTGTATCTGATTGATGAGATTTTTGACACTGAATTCCTATCAGATTTTACTATATCATAAGCTTTGTGAAAGGCATGTACAGTTGGCAAGCAAGGCAATGGGAAACCACCTTGCCTGAATTCCCAGGTAAGAGGCATGAAATATACAAAAAGAATTGCTAATGACGTGAATGGGGACCATGATGAAGTGATGGATGATGCATCTGGCTGTGATGTCATCATTCAACAAAATCCTAGCAATATCAAATTGGTTCATGAAATGTGAGGTCAGTGTTAAGGAAGGAAAAGCTAGAGAATGCCAGAAGAGATATGGAATGAACATTCTTGGATTGAACAAAGTGAGATGGAAGGAGCATGGTGACTACTATGAAGATGGATTCATGCTGGCAGTGGAAAGAACAAGAGAGGTGTAGCAATAATTCTAGATGCAGAAACAAGTAAAAGGATAATGTGGTAATGTGATAATGCAGAAATGTGATAGACTACTCATAATCAAAGCAAACCCCAGAAATATAGTGGTTGTACAAGTATAAATGCCAACATCTGCAAGCAAAGACAAAGTGATAAAGGATACATACAGAAAATAGAAAAATTCATTGATACAGAGAAAGGCAATGATTAGCTAGTAGTAATGGGGGACTGGCTGGAATGCAGTAATTGGATAAGAAAGAAGATGGTTGTTTTGGACTAGGTAAGAGAAATGCGAGATGTCAAAGATTGATAGAGTTTTGCAGCAAAAACAGATGGTTGTGACAAACACATGCTTTCAACAAAGAAAGAGAAGAAGGTACACTTAGAAGAGCCCTTGAGACAGAGAAAGATACCAATTTGATTTAATGCTAGTTAGGCAGAGATATAGAAACCATGTAAAGAATTCTTTTAGTTATTTTCAGGGGCAGATATGAAATCAGACCTTAACTGATGAGAGTCAACTTGAAGTTGAAGATCAAAGAAAGGAAAATCAGGAAAATGTGGAACCTAGAATGCTTGAAGGACAAAACATTTAAAGAAAGGATTGAGAAGAGGTTTGTTAATGAACAAACAGACAAGAAAGATGTTGACAGTAGGTGGAAAGACTTCAAGGAAACAATTATAGAAAGTGCAAAAGATAAAATCAGATATAGGAAGGGAATAAGAACAAAGAAACAATAGATGATGGGGGAAATGGTTCAAAAGATGGCAGAGAGAAGGAAAGAAAAGAGACTGAATATAATAGAAGAGAGAGAAAGTTATATAACAAACTAAACAACCAGTGTAGGAGACCAACACGTGATGCAAGAGAAAAATGGCAGGAGACTCAATGTGACAACCTTGACTTGCTTGAGAGGTTAGGAAGGATTGATTGTATGTATGCCAAGATCAGAGAACTTACTGAAACAAGGAAAATGGACAACATTAGCAGGTTTATTAATGATAATGATGGCACACTGAAACAAGGAAAATGGACAACATTAGCAGGTTTATTAATGATAATGATGGCACACTGTTACAACAAGAGGATAAAGTCAGTTTGGAATCAAAGACAAACCACTATATTGGCAAGATTCATTTTGGATTCAGGCAGGGTTGTGGTTCTTGAGAGGCTACAGCTGTGGTGGGAAGCTTATGTAAGAATACTCTAGAACACAATGAAGAGCTTTTCATTTGTTTTGTGGACTTTGAAAAGTCTTTTGATAGAGTAAACTGGGTTAAACTGTTGGAGATACTGAAGAAGATCAGAATTGACTGGAGAGAAAGGAGACTCATTGCCATTCTCTACATGCAGCTAGAAGCAGTAATAAGAGTAGGAGAGGTTAATTCAGAACCAGGACAGATGGAACATTGAGTCAGGCAGGGCTGCTTGTTATCACCCTTATTGTTGTCTATATAAGCAGAAATGATGATGGTTGAAATGATGGATGAAGTAGAAGAATCAGTAAAAGTTGGAAGAGCACTGGTGAAAGATGTCAGATTTGCAGATGACCAAAGCATGGTTGCTGTGTTGGAAGGTGGATTTCAAAACTAATGGACTCCATAAACAACAACTGTAAGTACAGTAGTATGACATGAAGATCAATGTGAAAAAGACCAAAGTCATGAGAGAATGTGCAGAAGGAAACAAGTATCTCAATATCATTATTGATGGTGACCAAGTTGAACAAGTGAGAAAGTTCAGATATCTCGGATCTCGTATTGAGGAAGGTTTGAAGACGAGATGAAAAGATGAATTGAAATGGTGAAAGATGTATTTAACAAGAAGAAAGAATTACTAATGAAGAAAATTAACAATGATTTTTTAAAAAGAAAATTGTGAAACCCTTGTATGGAGTTTATCATTGTATGGATCAGAAACTTGGACTCGTTGGAAGGAAGAAAGAAGAAAGTTAGAAGCTTTTGAAATGTGGATTTGGAGATGCATGGAGAAAGTCAGCTGAGTGATAAGAACCCAAATGAAGAGACACTAAGTTTGGTAGGTGAAAAGAGAAAATTGTTGCCAGTAATTTTGGAAAGGAAGAAAAGATGGATAGGACATATCTTGAAAGGTGAACATCTATTACAAGAAATAAGACAAGTGAGAATGGATGGAAAGTGACCAAGAGAGAAACCATCTGGATGACCTCAAACATGGACAGTCTTATGAAGTGATGATAGAGTGATATCAAAAAAAGACTGGAAAAGATAGATACCTCAGAACTGCAGCATTGCAGAAAACTAATGAATGAATGACGCTTGCTTTATCATTGTCACAGACAGGTTTAGTAATTGGGATTAGCACCTATTAATGAGATACATTGCATCTGATTGGGCATGTTACCTCTGTTGATGATGGGTTGATGTTTCTGTTAAAATGGTTCATGGATTTATATCATCATAATATAAGATGAATTCAGTTATGAGCAAGAAACTGCTTTTTACTTATGCCTTTATCTTTGGGATAAAACATTATTGGTAAAATAGGTCAGATTAACAAGTTATAAAGTTAGAGAGATGGTTTTCATATGTTGTGTTCTTACAATACTGTACTACATAAGTTTGCTTAATAAAATGGTCAATTGTTAAGTTATGTCAGTCAGCTAAACAATACTTAGTCCACTTGGACATACTGTTTTTGTTAATCATATTAACTAAATGTTGCATCAGTAGTATATAAATTGACAATACTATACCATAAGATATTAGCAAAATTGACAGTACTAGACCATAAGATACTAACAAAATTGACATTATTTGACTATAATGTAATAGCATAAGTGCCTGAATATCTCTCACA
Organism: Megalonaias nervosa; assembly: GCA_016617855.1. Classification (NCBI taxonomy): domain Eukaryota; kingdom Metazoa; phylum Mollusca; class Bivalvia; order Unionida; family Unionidae; genus Megalonaias; species Megalonaias nervosa. The sequence goes on along the minus strand of JAECUM010093414.1, from coordinate 56,934 downwards.
ACATCTCATCTCCACCATGTTTCCATATGTAACACATGCATAACATGTGATTCAACGATCATAAATATAATTATGTTTGTATCATTTAAAATTAATTTCTGACAAACACAACTGTTTTGTAAAAACCAATTTTTAAAATTATTTTATCATGAAAAATGAAAACATGCCGTTAATATAATTAAATTTGTAACTGGCATACTGGCAATGCTTCACACATCGAATACCTACACAGTAGTGGCAGAAGCTGCACTATCAATGTATAAGTGGCATTAATGGTATTGGTTTTTTCACAATGGCATCATGCCAGTTGTAGTTATTATTTTGAGACACATTGCTACTCAGATCTGTTGGGATTTTGCATATTTGATGAATTTGCTTTTCTTTAAATGCAGATACGAGTCATGGCCAGAGATCTGGGTGTTCCCTATAGATTCAACACATCTATAGTGACAATCACTACCCAGAGAAATTTTCAGCCACCTATGTTCCAGGCAGCTTCCTATTTACAGACTGTAGTAGAAACATTGCCTCTGGGAAATGTCATTCTCACTGTAGTAGCTACTGATGGTGATTTGCTAGTAAGTGTATTTACAGCTCATTAATATTTTTAAAATTTTTTAGATAATGTCAAACATGTATTTTTTATAACATTTTATCCAATTTCAGATGAATTGCTTATTTTTAACAAATTGGTTTCAAAAGTTCATAGAACTGCAGAGGATTCTGTGTAATTGGATCACATAGCTAACACAATCACAAATTCACTTTTTTGTATTTATTATTTGATTTGTGTAGAGATCACTTTATGGGAAAGTGAAATCAGTCAGTTTTCTGATGGCATAAGTGGTTGAATTGGCAATAACTGGTTAAGGTACCCCTACCAAATGGATGTCCATGTCAGCAAGGGGTTATCTGTACCCCTACCAAATTGATGTCAATTTCAGCATAGGGTTATCTGTACCCCTGCCAAATGGATGTCTATATCATCATGGGGTTTTCACCAGTAGATTATTATGGCACTTAGTTGGTTCTATATTAAAAATGGTGCCATTCCAACATTCAATATGGCTGCCATGATGATATTCTTAAAAAGTTATGTTTTCACTACCCACCTTGAATAGATGTTCAGATTGACATGGAGTATTCATCAAAGTCTTCTAACGATGTCTACCTGATTCTAAATGAAAATGGTGACAATCTGACATCTGATATGGACACTAAAACAGCTAATATGATAATCCTGTTATGGCTGAAGAATATCAAAGAAACTTTCAACACTCAGCAGTTAAAAGGAAGATATGGTCTGATTTTGAATTCCTGGAAATATATTCCAACCAGTAGAGTGTTGGTACCTTTGAGGGACTCTTGTTCAACTATACTGTTTGGTAAAATAAGTACCAATTTCTACCATATATCCAATTTAGCAAGGCAAATATTAAAACTTTCACTCAGATTAAAAGTTTCTTTTTGTCAGCAGTGATAAGCTTTTGATTACTTGTAACAGATAATCTGCATAAGAAGATAAAAAAAAAGCATGCACTTGTTTTGCTGTATCTTCAGTTTCTTTGATAAAGATTATGGGGAGGTTACTCATGCATATTAATTTCTTTGATAGAGATTATGGTGAAGTTACCCATACATGTTAATTTCTTTTATAGAAATTAGAGTGAGGTATCCCATACATATTAAATTCTTGGATAAAAATTAGGGGGAGGTTACATATTCATATCTTTGATAGAGATTAGCAGGAGGTTACCCAAACATATTAATTTCTTTGACAGAGATTAGGGGGAGGTTACTCATACATATTAATTTCTTTGATAGAGACTACGGGGAGGTTACTCATACATATTAATTTCTTTTATAGAGATTAAGGGGAGGATACCCAAACATATTAATTTCTTTGATAGAGATTACGGGGAGGTTACTCATACATATTAAATTCTTTGATAGAGATTATGGTGAGGTTACCCATACATATTAATTTCTTTTATAGAGATTAAGGGGAGGTTACCCAAACATATTAACTTCTTTGATAAAGATTATGGGGAGGTTACTCATGCATATTAAATTCTTTGATAGAGATTATGGTGAGGATACCCTTACATATTAATTTCTTTTATAGAAATTAGAGAGAGGTATCCCATACATATTAAATTCTTGGATAAAAATTAGGGGGAGGTTACATATTCATATCTTTGATAGAGATTAACAGGAGGTTACCCAAACATATTAATTTCTTTGATAGAGATTATGGGGAGGTTACTTACACATATTAATTTCTTTTATAGAGATCAGGGGGAGGTTACCCAAACATATTAATTTCTTTGATAGATATTATGGGGAGTTTACTCATACACATTAATTTCTTTTACTGAGATTAGAGGAATGTTACCCATATATAATAATTTCTTTGATAGAGATTGGGAGAGGTTACCCATAAATATTAATTTCTTAATACAACAAGTATCCTTCAATTCTACATCATAATGTGAAATGAATGTATTTGTCCCAAGCTTATTATATTATCTATTTACTGTATATAATGGAAACTGTCATATCTTTTTGATGGCTCAGGTCCTGTACATATCTTTGGAATATTATGTGATTGTATAACCTTATGTTCAGTGTGAAAATTAATTTAAAAAATATTGATAGATTTAAGTTATTATATATACATACTTAGAAGTCCAAATGCAAGCTATGCAGACCCATGCACTGGAAAGTCAAGGTTTATGCAGTTTTGTTAGGAGTAATCAGTAGAACAAAGAACATAGACCCTGAACTGATATCTCATCATGATCCCTAAACTGTGCTGTTTGCAGTTGGACCTAACATATATGTGAGCATATATGGTGTACAGTTTTATCTATGCTTGTAAGTTTGTCATAAATGCCAGAATTGTGTTTTTTGATGTATACTATATTTACAATTTCTATTTTTAAGGCACCACAAAACACCATTCGCTATGCCTTGACTGGAAATACAGAGGGTATTCAGTGCTTCCTTCTTAATGATGTGTCAGGGGAATTAACTCTCAAACGATCCCTTCTATATGAACCATGCAGAGCGGATGTATTCAGTGTGGGTATTCATATTATTTTGCTGTTATTCTCTTATCAATCGAGTATAACACACATGTGATAGATAGTTAAACATTTCTCTTTTTTTTTACTGAGTCAAACTGTCATACAGTATCTCTTTTAGAAAATCATAATGGAAATACCAGTAGAATTGAACTGAATTGAAACTAGCACTTATAGAATACATATTTTATTCATCTGGCCATAGAGTAAAGTGGTCTTAAGGTATACCTCTAGATCCAGTATGCATTTTGTGTCATGCATTGACAATTACTAATAACTAGACCAATTTGAACAAAATATAGCAGAGAGGATACTGACATGAAAGGTTTTCAAGTTTATACAAATGATACTTGCCTTCAGATATGACCACCAATATCATAAATATGACCTTTCAAAAACTGATTAACATAATTTTTTACAGAATTTGACAGAATTGTACCAAAATTGGCAGAATTGTATAAAAAATTGACAGAACTTTACCAAAATTGACAGAAACATCCTGGCATTAAGAACTTTCAAATTATGCCATCAAATGAGGCCAGTATTTTTAATGATAGAAACATCCTTAAAATAATTTCTTAAAAACAGCTGAACAGGATTTGAAAATTTTTTATAGAAGCATTCAGATATGAAGGACTTGCCAGTTTTGTATAAATGATGCTTATCTATGACAAAATACAGACATTATTACAAAAATAAATTGAAATGATTTATCTGCAAACACTGCACAACAGAGTTTAACAGAAAGCCTACAGACAGGAAGAGCTTTCAGTCTTCTTGTAATGAAGATAATCTGCCATCGCATAAGTTTTTATGTCTGTACCTCTCTCTGCCATCGAATAAGTCTTTATGTCTGTACCTCTCTCTGCCATTGAATAAGTCCTAATGTAGTTACCTCTTTCTGCCATCAAATATGTCATGTCTGTACCTCTTTTTGCCATCAAATAAGTCCTAATGTCTGTACCTTTCTCTGCCATTGAACAAGTCCTAATGTCTGTACCTCTTTCTGCCGCTGAATAAGTCTTCATGTCCTTTTTCTGTCCTCAAATCATTTACTTTGATTTTTAACTTGGGTTAATAAGTGAAACAATTTATCCTGTATCATTTTGTCTTTTCTTCTGTTTAGTTCATTCTAACAAAAAGCTGTTGCTTCCTAAGAATGTATTTTTATGTTAGCATGTCTTTCATCCTGCCACATATTGACAATACCCTGTTGATACACTCACATAAATGACTGTATTTGCATGTACCTACTATACACACATCTGCTGTTCCATCATGTGTTGTCAGATATATGACCTCGTATTTCTTTATGCTTGTCATTTTAAGCATGGACCCAGATCTACCACCTTATTATACCACAGCAGATCTGAGTCTAACACTGTTCACATTGTGTGTCTGGCTCTGCTGTCTTGTTATACCACAGCAGACCTGGATTTGTCACATTAGGACTTGGATCTGTCATTTTATTACACACAGCAGACATAGATCTGCAACACAGTCAACAGTATGGATCCAGAGCTGCCCCATTGTAACACAGCAGACCTGGCTCTGTAACACAATTCACAGTGAATCCAGATTTGCTTTATTATAGTCAGCAGCACTCCTAGGAATGTCATGCTGTCACATGTTTTACAGTCGACCCAGATCTACCTCTTCAGCAGACTGTGTCTGTAACACTGTTAACATTGTGAACTCAGATCTGCTGTCTCATTTTACCACAGCAGACCTAGTTCTGTAACACAGTTTACAGTGGACCCAAATCTGCCACACTGTGCACAGTATTGACCCAGATCTGCCACTTCATTATTCCAAAGCAGACCAGGGTCTGTAGCGCTGTTCTCAGTAAGGTCTATGTTGTGCATGATGGTAGCTTTTTTTTGGTACAAGAAGGAAGTTTAAACAAAACTTATATCCGACAATTCCTGTTCAAATCATAGAAAGACCATTTACCTTATCTTTAATCTCAGATGTTTGTATTCTTCTCTAGCTGAAAGCCCAAGCAAGGGACCTTGGCACACCCCCATTAACCAGCACAGAGATTAATATCACCATTTATGTCACAAAGAATAAAAATCCTCCATTCTTCAGAGATGACCCATATGTTTCCAGCATCAATGAGGATTCAGCATTTGGAACTGTTGTTTATAGGGCATCGGCAGGAGATCTAGACACACAGGTATGGGTAACATCATTAATCAGATAAACTGCTGATATATGTCATTAATCAGATAGCTAATGATATGTCATTAATCAGGTAAACTACTGATATATGTCATTAATTAGATAACTACTGATATATGTCATTAATCAGATAACTACTGATATATGTCATTAATCAGATAACTACTGATATATGTCATTAATCAGATAAACTACTGATATATGTCATTAATCAGATAAACTACTGATATATGTCATTAATCAGATAAACTACTGATATATGTCATTAATCAGATAAACTACTGATATATGTCATTACTTAGATAACTACTGATATATGTCATTAATCAGATAAACTACTGATATATGTCATTACTTAGATACCTACTGATATATGTCATTACTTAGATAACTACTGATATATGTCATTACTTAGATAACTAATGATATATGTCATTAATCAGATAAACTACTAATATATGTCATTAATCAGATAAACTACTGATATATGTCATTAATCAGATAAACTACTGATATAAGTCATTACTTAGATAACTAATGATATATGTCATTAATCAGATAAACTACTGATATATGTCATTAATCAGATAAACTACTGATATAAGTCATTAATCAGATAAACTACTGATATGTCATTAATCAGATAAACTACTGATATATGTCATTGATGTGGCAGTATATTTATACATACTTCTGAGTCATTCATACAAAGAATCAATTCCTACCTTACAAATAACTTATAAAAAGTTTTTACAGGGTTTGTCTTAAATGGATGAATTGTTACAAAGAGAAACTTTCTGTACATACTGGTTCATGAAATGTCATGGACCTCTGCCAGCCTTTGGCCAGCATAAGTTAGTGCTATTTAAAAATATGAATCCTACAGAAGAACTTTCTTGAAAATCCTTTGATTCATCAATACCATGTTGATGTTTTGCAACTTGTATATATATATATATATATATATATATATATATATATATATATATATATATATATATATATATATATATATATATATATTAATTCTTTGATTTCCTACAGACAACAGATCTAACACATGTTAACATGCATAATAGGGATTAAAACCATGATTTTTATAAGCTGGCTATTAGGCCTTGTAATTTATAATTCATAAACATTTTTATAGGCTGGCTATTAGGCCTTGTAATTTATAATTTATAAACATTTTTATAGGCTGGCTATTAGGCCTTGTAATTTATAATTCATAAACATTTTTATAGGCTGGCTATTAGGCCTTGTAATTTATAATTCATAAACATTTTTATAGGCTGGCTATTTTTCCTTGTAATTTATAATTCATAAACATTTTTATAGGCTGGCTATTAGGCCTTGTAATTTATAATTCATAAACATTTTTATAGGCTGGCTATTAGGCCTTGTAATTTATAATTTATAAACATTTTTATAGGCTGGCTATTAGGCCTTGTAATTTATAATTCATAAACATTTTTATAGGCCGGCTATTAGGCCTTGTAATTTATAATTCATAAACATTTTTATAGGCTGGCTATTAGGCCTTGTAATTTATAATTCATAAACATTTTTATAGGCTGGATATTAGGCCTTGTAATTTATAATTTATAAACATTTTTATAGGCTGGCTATTAGGCCTTGTAATTTATAATTCATAAACATTTTTATAGGCTGGCTATTAGGCCTTGTAATTTATAATTCATAAACATTTTTATAGGCTGGCTATTAGGCCTTGTAATTTATAATTCATAAACATTTTTATAGGCTGGCTATTAGGCCTTGTAATTTATAATTTATAAACATTTTTATAGGCTGGCTATTAGGCCTTGTAATTTATAATTCATAAACATTTTTATAGGCCGGCTATTAGGCCTTGTAATTTATAATTCATAAACATTTTTATAGGCTGGCTATTAGGCCTTGTAATTTATAATTCATAAACATTTTTATAGGCTGGATATTAGGCCTTGTAATTTATAATTTATAAACATTTTTATAGGCTGGCTATTAGGCCTTGTAATTTATAATTCATAAACATTTTTATAGGCTGGCTATTAGGCCTTGTAATTTATAATTCATAAACATTTTTATAGGCTGGCTATTAGGCCTTGTAATTTATAATTTATAAACATTTTTATAGGCTGGCTATTAGGCCTTGTAATTTATAATTCATAAACATTTTTATAGGCTGGCTATTAGGCCTTGTAATTTATAATTTATAAACATTTTTTTAGGCTGGCTATTAGGCCTTGTAATTTATAATTCATAAACATTTTTTTAGGCTGGCTATTAGGCCTTGTAATTTATAATTTATAAACATTTTTTTAGGCTGGCTATTAGGCCTTGTAATTTATAATTTATAAACATTTTTTTAGGCTTGCTATTAGGCCTTGTAATTTATAATTTATAAACATTTTTATAGGCTGGCTATTAGGCCTTGTAATTTATAATTTATAAACATTTTTATAGGCTGGCTATTAGGCCTTGTAATTTATAATTCATAAACATTTTTATACGCTGGCTATTAGGCCTTATAATTTATAATTCATAAACATTTTTATAGGCTGGCTATTAGGCCTTGTAATTTATAATTCATAAACATTTTTATAGGCTGGCTATTAGGCCTTGTAATTTATAAACCTTTTTATGTGCATATTCCCAAGGAAACAAATGTCATGTATTTAAAAAATATGGTTAATTCTGTTTTGTAAAATCATAACTTGGGAAAAATTGTCTTTGTTTGTCATTATGAATGCATATATAGTAAAAGGCATGCTTGAATTTGTATCATAAACTGTCTCCTGGCACATGTAACCTTTAATTAAAATATCTCATTTATCACTGTACTTTAATTTTTGCTGAATTTAATGACTTGTTTTTCTTGTGCAGCCACCCTTCAATACACTGTCTTACTCCATTATTGGTGATGATTCAGCACCCAATTACTTTGACATTAACTCTACTACTGGAGTGGTAACTTTGAGGACTTCAGTACAGTCAGATACTCTTTCCACCTACAGGGTATGCCATCATTGTTTGTATATCATCAGGGTATGCCATCATTGTTTGTATATCATCAGGGTATGCCATCATTGTTTGTATATCATCAGGGTATGCCATCATTGTTTGTACATCATCAGGGTATGCCATCATTGTTTGTACATATCAGGGTATGCCATCATTGTTTGTATATCATCAGGGTATGCCATCATTGTTTGTATATCATCAGGGTATGCCATCATTGTTTGTATATCATCAGGGTATGCCATCATTGTTTGTACATCATCAGGGTATGCCATCATTGTTTGTACATATCAGGGTATGCCATCATTGTTTGTATATCATCAGGGTATGCCATCATTGTTTGTATATCATCAGGGTATGCCATCATTGTTTGTATATCATCAGGGTATGCCATCATTGTTTGTATATCATCAGGGTATGCCATCATTGTTTGTACATCATCAGGGTATGCCATCATTGTTTGTATATCATCAGGGTATGCCATCATTGTTTGTACATCATCAGGGTATGCCATCATTGTTTGTACATCATCAGGGTATGCCATCATTGTTTGTACATCATCAGGGTATGCCATCATTGTTTGTACATCATCAGGGTATGCCATCATTGTTTGTATATCATCAGGGTATGCCATCATTGTTTGTATATCATCAGGGTATGCCATCATTGTTTGTACATCATCAGGGTATGCCATCATTGTTTGTACATCATCAGGGTATGCCATCATTGTTTGTATATCACCAGGGTATGCCATCATTCTTTGTACATCATTATACTTTTTTGGATTATACACGGTATGTCATCATTGTACATCATTATACCTTTTTGGGAGTATGTGATAATTGTGTAGAACATTATAGTTATTTGGTTATACATAGTAGGTGATTATTGTTTGGTTATACTGTAGTAATAGAACTAGACTTTTCATATTTTATAACAGTGATACATTTGAACATTCATGTTGAATAGCAAACTATGTTTAAGGCTTGTATGGTGTTGAAAGTTAGCAGTTTTGATGGAATAATTTAGATATTATAATGCTATCCATGGAAATCATAATGTTTGCTGTCTTACACTGTTACTGCCTTTTTAATGAAGTGCACAATATATGTAATTTTACTGACACTCGATATAATATTTAGAGGGGATCTCTGGTACATGTCCATGCCATTGACGTGTCTATAATATTTAGTGGGTTCTTTTGTTTATATCCATGCCACTGAAGTGTCTATAATATTTAGAGGGGATTTGTGGTTCCAAAGTGAATTATTCATTATAGCCAGAGATTATTCTAGTTAGGTTCCTTGTTGAGAGGAAAAAAATTTTAGGTTCATTCCACAAAATGTTGATTTAAACTTGTAATCTAATTATCTTCTTCAGCTTCGCCTGATGGTGCAAGATGGTGGTACTCCCAGGTTGTCAGACATGACCACACTGACAGTTGGAGTTCAGAGAAACTTGAAAAGACCATATTTCCCTACCCAAAACTACCAGTACACTGTTTATGAGGACCAGGATCTTGGTCTGTCCATTGGACAAGTTCTTGCAAGAGATGATGACACAAAGGTAAATGCATTAAAATTATCAATTATAACTATTTTTGGCATGCCTTTTGGGGCCAGTCATACAGTTCATGTACAGCAAGAATGCATGCAGATATCTTAACCTGACCAGTCATACAGTTCATGTACAGCAAGAATGTATGCAGATATCTTAACATCACCAGTCATACAGTTCATGTACAGCAAGAATATATCATATTTATATATTGATGATATTTTAGACAGGAAATCTATTTAGTATTGATTCATCCATTAGATTTCACCATAGTAGAATTGTTTTCGGTTTATTGGTGTGGTCCCTCTCAGATTTGTCACCATAGAAGGGACCCCCTAGTGTCAAAAGTTAAAGGGTTTTATGTGTTATTGTTTCTCCATTGTGTATGTGTTAGTTGTGTTAATTTTTATTGAATTTCGATTTTATCAGTTTTGAATTAGGGTATGTACACCATCCTAATCTGTTATAATTCCTCGAGCTGTTGTTTAATTTATAAATATTTTAGTCGTGCATTGTTTGATAAAGAAAAATAGATATTTAGTTTCATTACTAGTCTAAAATTAACTAAATTAAAATGTAGTATGAGTTGCTTAGCACATGGGTTCAAATTCAAGTCACTTCATGAAGCACGTGCACAACCTGTCCTCCCGAGCTAGTGAGCACTATGTGCACGTGCTGCGGGTTTACATTTTGGTCTGTTTAAAATTATATCTCAAGTCTTGAACAAAATCTGTATCACAATTTCACAGGTATATGTCTTGGTCTATTTAAAGTTATATCTCAAGTCTTGAACTTATATTCATTTCTAATAGTGAATCCTTTTTGTGCCGTTATGAATAAAAATACTTCCTTTATTGAAATCTGGTCCTTTTCCATTCTGAATCTTTTCCGTGTGTTCACCATAATATACTGTTGTCCATTATCTGAATCATAGTCCATATACATTCTATTGTTGTGTACTTTTCCATATTTTCCAATTTATAATCCATTTTTGATTCCTGTTCATCCCCTTCCATATTCCACCTCGACTGCATTCTCTTCTACTAGGTAGTGGCAATCCGTCGCAATGAGAAACAGGGGACTCCCTCCCATTCGACAAGTTTAATTCAGAAAGACTTCACTTGTCAACCAGGAGTTTCAGAATTGTTTTTATTATTTGGGATATCTGGCTTGTAACTTGACATTGCTCCGATTGCTTGTTACATGTCAAATTATTGATTGATCATAATAAAGAGTTGAAATAGTTTATTTGACATTGAAAATGTTGGTCATGTTAAGAACATTTCGTTTTGGAATTACCAAACTCAGTGACCTGTTAGGGAAGCACAGATTCTAATCTTTTCAGTGAATACAAGAGAACAGGTGGGAATTTAGTTTGGAACTTTCCCCAGTACCCCTGTGAAATGATCATGAACAATTCTTAACTGTCATGAACTGTTCAAGAATTAGTCATGAACTTGGTTCATGAACCATTCATGAAAGTTCAATAAAAGGTTCATGAACTATTCATGAATGTGCATGAACTGAAAATGGTCAACATGAACCAACACTTTACAAACTGTTCTTGAAAAGTTCATGACATATTCATGAACAGTCCATAAAAGTTCTCAAATTGGGTCATCATCATTCATGAACAAGTGCATGAACATATTCATGAACTATGAAGTTTCTCATGAATGATTCATGACTATCCGTGAACAGTTTCTATAAAAAAGTTTGATTATCTGATGAACTCACAAATACCTATAGTAACATTTCCTCCTGAATCATGAAATAACATTGGGGATGGGATTTTAAAACAGTATAAAATATGACATATTATCTTAAAAACAGTCTTTAATTTCAGATAAATTTGTAATATGCAACAAAGAACATGTAAATTGACATTTGATATTATTTTTTTACTCTTTACAACACTCTTTGCATGTTCTGTAATTTTTCTTTGAAAATTTTTGGACAGATATTGGGGCATTTGTGTTCAAGCAACTGTTCAAGCATATTTAACTTTCATCATCAAGGGGCTGTCTTTGGGGTTTCTCCTGACTTTACTGACCTTTTTCTCTGAGATTGACCTGTCAGATAACTCTTCTTTTGTGAAGATCTTCAGGGCCAAAAATTTAATCCAATTCCACCCATTGTCACTACTGTATGTCTCCATCTGCGACTGGAACTGTTACATCTGATCACTGTTTAAATCTTTTATATTGCTGCAACAGTCACTACTTAATGTCTCTTCCATCTTGGCTAAGGATCCTCCAGTTTTTAAATTTTCTTTCTTAACCTACAAACTTCATCCTCTTATTATTTTACTTTTCTGCTCTCAGATCTGAAAGAAAGATGAAGTTAGTTTATTACAGATAACCTCTGATCAACATTGTCTTGAGCTTTTAACACATTATTATTGTACCCCACTTTATTTACTGAAAAAATTATGATCCAACTCAAAATTATTTAATCCCTTACACTTAATACTCAACTTACTGAGCATTTATATTATTTGGAGAATTCTGTGACTGGTTTCATTGCCCTTTTATTTTAACTGAAGCTGACTAGCCAATAAGTGTAGGAGTCGGATGTTTTATCAATAAAATATGACAAAAAATTTTGACAACATTGTTACATTAAATAGCCTTATCTGTCTGTATATATTTAGTACAGATATGACTATTTCATGCTGTCACAAATTTTCATGGTTTTCTATTGATAAAACATCAGACTTTTCTGGTATAGGCCCTAATGTTGCAATGCATCTACTCCAACTCCGCATGTTGTGTATAGCTTCCAGTTTCATCGCATTGTTATTTGTGTATGTTACTTCTTGTGTACAAATTGGCACATTAACTAGTTTAGTTTTTTTTAATTTACCAAACTACATCAGATCATAGAAATAGTGATGTCACTAAACAAAAAATTATACCGAACATATAAATTCCTATAGTAGATGCAGTACCGTGTCTTGTATCAAGATCAAAAGGGGGGGTATGATTTAGAATAAGGAAGCAGTGTAATGTTTAGTGATTTTCAAAAATTCAAAAAGCAAGTCTAAATTGGGTCTGAAAATATCATTCCTCATTAGTTTGGTTAAAACTAATATGACACATATAAAAACCAATAAAACGTCCTTATAACTTCCACTGCAATAATCATGAATGACCAAGATACTCACCGGAATTTTGATGATCCTGGCTATATATGCTTTCCTCCTAATTTTGCTTTCACCGAGTCATTTCCTTCATATTCTTCATAATCTCTTCTCACCACTTCTATTGACTTAAAAGAAAATGATATTGAAAATGTTCTCATCTGTCCATTTTACTGGAGTCCATGTTGAAGGTTTTTACTCATTGCAGAACCGTTTGTGTGCTCTTTTGTTTGTGGAGTAATGGAGGCTGAGCTTCTGAAATCACATACGTATATTAACCAATTATATTATGTCTTCTTTCATCATCATCCAGTCAAGATAGTCTTTGTTTACATTTTCATTTTTTATGGCAAATTGGCAACCAGTGATTGTTACAAGTCAACAGAGTATGTAGTTTATGACAGCAACTTAGTTGTGGAACTTTCAGGAACTCAGATGATGAATAATTGATCATGAACATTTGTTCATGAACTCAGATGATGAATAATTGATCATGAACATTTGAAGAACAGTTTATGCACATTCATGAACAGTTCATGAAGTCATGAATTTGTTCTCGCAGGCTTGGAGATGCACTCTAAGATGTGGATTTTGTTTGGAACTTCCCCCTACAGGTATTTAGATAATGAACTCTAAGATGGGAATTTAATCTGGAACTTCCCCTGCAGACTTGGGGATAATTCACTCTCCTGTAAGATGTGATTAATGAAGGCAGAAGCCACAGTGGAACACATGCTTGCATGCTGGACTGGGGAACTAAAGGTTGCTTGTTTGATCAGCTTGAGTTGACTGCTATTGTGTGTCCATGGGCAAGGTTTGAGTTGGCTGCTGATGTGTGCCCATGGTAGGAGACTTTACTACAGTTGCCTTGGCAACCTAAAGACCTCATTGTGTTGATGTGCTGTAAAACACCAAATGCCGTTACTTTGAAATTTGAATAGTGCTAAACATCTTTAAGTAATCCGATTCCAGCCACATTTTGTCAGTTGACCTCATTGATATGAAGTCTTGTAGAACACTACTCTTTACTATTAGATGTATATTTTACTGCCTGATTATGTCCCAGATGATGTCATACAAGACAAGCACATGACATATTTTACCACCCGATTATGTCCCAGATGATGTCACACAAGACAAGCACATGACATATTTTACCACCTGATTATGTCCCAGATGATGTCATACAAGACAAGCACATGACGTATTTTACCGCCCGATTATGTCCCAAATGATGTCATACAAGACAAGCACATGACGTATTTTACTGCCCGATTATGTCCCAGATGATGTCATACAAGACAAGCACATGATGTATTTTACTGCCCGATTATGTCCCAAATGATGTCATACAAGACAAGCACATGATGTATTTTACCACCTATGTCCCGAATGATGTCATACAAGACAAGCACATGATGTATTTTACCACCTGATTATGTCCCAGATGATGTCATACAAGACAAGCACATGACGTATTTTACCGCCCGATTATGCCCCAAATGATGTCATACAAGACAAGCACATGACGTATTTTACTGCCCGATTATGTCCCAGATGATGTCATACAAGACAAGCACATGATGTATTTTACTGCCCGATTATGTCCCAAATGATGTCATACAAGACAAGCACATGATGTATTTTACCACCTATGTCCCAAATGATGTCATACAAGACAAGCACGTAATGTCTGAGGCTTCCTAATGTACTTCAGATTCATTGGGCTGTTTTAAAATGAGGCATTATGAAGTAATGACAGTGAATTTCATAATAACACAAAGCTATGTTTGTGATCATTTCAAATGAAATTTGTGAAACTTGTACAATAATTGCCCCAAATTATTTTACTCATTTTAGGGATAGTAGTTTGGCAGTTGGTAGAATGTAGGACTTGTAATCCAGAGTACAAGAGTTTGTTACCTTGGCGAATCAGGGTACTTAGTTTCCATTTCCTTAGTGCAATGTAGGAGTTAATTGTTTTCTTTATTTTTCAATCTACCTTCAAGTGTTTTACTAATCATCACACCACTATAAGTAGGCACCTTTTAGGCAGCTGCATTAAGAATTTTTGCTGTATTTTGTGGAAGTCATCAGGGGCACATTTAAACTTGGTCTCAGAGCTTGCATATATCATTCTGAAAATAAGGGATAGGCACAGGGCCCCCTCTGAAGTTCATCCGGCACTAGAATTTTTACGGGGCTAAGGCAGTCCCAAACCCCAGGCATCATCATATAAAATTATGCCCCACTAATATTAAATCCTAGATGAGTCACAGAAAATACATCATATCACTGTTTATAAGTATGACATTATTCTGTATGTTTAACTGAGTTGCTGTATTTGCATTGTGAATGTGTTGTGGAATTATTTCTTTCAGGCGCCCAATAACATTGTCAGGTATGAAGTAACAGGCACGAGCTTAGCTCCCACCTACCTGGGAGTGTTTGAGACAGATGGAGTCATCTATGTGAAAAAATCTCTCTTGACAGACATCACTGATCAAACTCAGTACAGGGTAAGTCAAATTTGTAAGCTCAGTACAGGGTAAGTCAAATTGGTATACTCAGTACAGGGTAAGTCAAACTGGTAAACTCAGTACAGGGTAAGTCAAATTGGTATACTCAGTACAGAGTAAGTCAAATTGGTTAACTCAGTACAGGGTTAAGTCAGATTGGTATACTCAGTACAGGGTAAGTCAAACTGGTAAACTCAGTACAGGGTAAGTCAAATGATATCAGTCTGCTGTCAAAAATGGCCATCATTACTAAAAATAAATGCCTTTAAATAACTTTTTCTGAAAAATCACTGACCAGACTTTGACCAGATCAAATAGAATTTAACTAGATCTGACAGAATTTGACTAGATATAACAGAAACCATTCTGGCATAGAGCGTTTTTACAAATTATGCTGACCTGTCATCAGATATTTCTGTATTTACTAAAATAACAAAAACTTTCAATTACTTCCACTCTAAAACTGCTTAAGAGAATTTGATAAAACTTGTTAGAATGTATCTTGCATGAAGACCTTCAAGTCTTCACAGATGATCAAAACTTTAGAATGTATCTTGCATGAAGACCTTTCAAGTCTTCACAGATGATCAAATACTTACACAATTACTAATATAGTTAGACATTTAAACAACAGAATTTGCCTACATTTGATAGAATGCATTCTGATCAGAGAGCTTTCAGTTAGTACAACTTATTTCTATCCATCATAAGATATGGCCACTATTACTAAAGGCTTCAGATAAATTCCTCTTTAGGGGCCCCAGGTGGCCAAGTGGACTAAAATGCACACTTTACTGATCATTGCCATCTCACCTCTGTCTACATGGTTTAAGTTTTGGGCTTGGCCATTGTGGGAATGTGAGATAGTTTGCTAGTAGCTTCCCATAGATTAGTGGTTCTTAATGGAGTTTTCCTGGGTTCTTCCTTTTCCTGTTATGCGATGTATAGCCTATCATGTGCTGAAACATGGTGTTAAACCCACAATAACAATAGCTTCCTCATTTTAATCACTCAGTAGAATTTAGTCATATTTGACAGAATAGCATCCTGGCATGAAGGCCTTCCATTGTTATGTTTATCTATATCATGTGTTTCCTTTTTGTCTGTGATTGAGGGTTGTGCTAATTTTTTATATACATGACTTTTGTCATGATTGTAAGTCTTAAACAAAATGTTTAGTAAAATTTGAGCTCAAGGCCTAACCTTGTTTATGAGTGAGTGGAATTGTCCATTGTAAATATTAGTTTTCCAGAACATGTTGTTGTGTTTGTAGGTGAAGTGAAAATGATAAATAATTAATTCCTATCTTACGATCAGTCTCTGGAATCCATTTGTTATCAGAATTTATAATTTTGTTCAGGTATAATTCTTGAAAAATTATTTATTTAATTAATTCATTGGAATTATTGAGTGCTCATTGACTAGGATAAAACATTATTTTGGAAATTGTGTGAATTCTGGATAGCATGATTGGTGTATCACCATATTCAAGACTAGTGCTTTATTATGAAATACAAGATTGTTGGAATTAATTCAGAACATTCTGAGTTCTTAGAAGTTTGTTAGGACATTTGGGATTTTATGAAATTTATTTCACAATACTATAAGTGTCTTTTGAATTTTAGCTTTTGTATTTCAGGGAAATAAAAATGTGTTTAGAAGTTTATTATTAAATTGTTGGTTTCACTTCCTCTGTTACATATTTTAAAGCCTAGAGTTAGAACACTCTACAAATTTTAACAATCTACCTTCATATGTGGCCACCATTACTAAAATGTAAAATTTGTAAATGATTTCTCAAAAAATGTTAAATAAAATTGACAAAACTTGATAGCATCCTGGTATGAAGGCTTTTCAAGTTCGAAGAAATGATGCTGATCTGTCTTCATAAATAACCACTGTTACTAAAAGCATAAAAAATACAGCACTAATGATGTTGAGTATCCATTTACCATTACTAAAAATATAAAAAATTTTTACATGTCTACAGCATGATACTAACCCACCTATTTTGGTCAACTGTAGGCTGCATTTTGGGTAAATATCAGCTAGGAATGTGCTATCAAGCACTCTTTGGTCTCTTGGTATTAAGATGATGGAAAATGAATTATTGCTTGAAGAAAGCATTATTGTCTCATTGTTAGAAATTCAGTCTTGTTAATGTTATCAATTTGAAGGACTATGATTAGAAAGGATGTGAATGCAATGTTAGGTCTATGTCTATTTATTTTAGCATCATGCATACAATATTATTATACAATGGTTTCCTATTTATTGCAGCTGACGGTACGGGTATATGATTTAGGAACTCCACAGTTGTACAGTCTGCAGGATGCTATTGTAAATATTACAGTGATCCGTAACCTGAATTGTCCAGTCTTCAACAATCTACCAGCCAACATCACCATTTTGCAGTCTCTCAATTCAGGAACTAACATTTTCAATGTCTCTGCTTTCGACAGTGACCCCTCTGTAAGTAAAAAAAATATTGACATTGTTCTCATTACAAGCTGGCAAGCAGTGAATTTTAGTCTATTATGATTTTTCAGGTTGCCATTTTTTGTATTTTATGTTTGAAAATTTTTCTTTTTTGCTTACTGTTCAAGTTTTATGTCTTTCTGTTTCAAAATGTATTTGAAAACACTGTTTGAAGATGTCATGTTTCAAAATGTATTTGAAAAGACTATTTGAAGATGGCGGGTTTCAAAATGTATTTGAAACACTGTTTGAAGATTTTATGTTTCAAAATGTATTTGAAACACTGTTTGAAGATGGTCTATTTCAAAATGTATTTGAAAACACTGTTTGAAGATGGTCTATTTCAAAATGTATTTGAAAACACTGTTTGAAGATGGTCTATTTCAGAAAATTGAAATTTTAGTACTGTACAAACTCTCTGCACACTTTTCCTTTGCAGGGTCTACATAAAACCATTTGGTTCCATTGTGCACCACCTTTGTTGAAATAATTACATTATTATTAGTCAAAACTCATCTTGAGAAATTTGACATATGCATATATTTGATTATAAATTGATTCCATCTGTCATCGTATAATGCTCTAGCAGATCTTGGTCTATTCAGTTTATTGTGAGTACTAAATAGAATAAACAACATAGACCCTGATCTGCTAGCACATTATGTGCTTGTAAGTTGGACTTGACCTATTGGTAAATATTAATAGCTATTGCAATGATTTCAAGATGACCACTTGACCACCTTGAACAATGTATATTACAATTATATTCAAGATGTATCTTTAACCACATGAACAATGAACATTAAAATTAACATCATACATAATTACAGCTTAAACACAACTCACAAAAGTAACATGAAACACTTATTCACAAGCCAGGTTTTGTAACAATGACTTTTCCACTGGTGTCAGTGTGCAGGTGCTGTAACAATGACTTTTCTACTGGTGTCAACATTATTTACAAGGCAGGTGTTGTAACGATCACTTTTCACTGGTGTCAACATTATTTACAAGGCAGGTGTTGCAACAATCACTTTTCCACTGGTGCCAACATTATTTACAAGGCAGGTGTTGTAACAATCACTTTTCCACTGGTGTCAGCATTATTTTCAAGGCAGGTGTTGCAGCAATCACTTTTCCACTGGTGCCAACATTATTTACAAGGCAGGTGTTGTAACAATCACTTTTCCACCAGTGTCAGCATTATTTACAAGGCAGGTGTTGTAACAATCACTTTTCCATTGGTGTCAGCATTAGAAGATTGAGAATTTGGTTCATGAAGGTTTTCTGCAATGCTTTATTTATTGACTCACTATGCACACTGTCCTATATTTCTTGATTGACTCACTATTGTTATGTATATGTAATTTAATCACTTGTGTGTTAGTTTTAAATTCTTTTGTATTTTGATTTTGTTTCATTACATTTTATTGTAATGATAATTTTCATTCAATTTAAATCTCTTTTTGGAAAATTCACTTGACCTGATTAGAGTGTAACCATTGCTTAAGCACTATTTTTAGCTCACCCTGGTTCATAGATCTTGTAAACATCAAGATAAAATGAATGGCTATTGCCAAGGTCATTTTTTGCTTGCGTGGTGGCTCTACTTTGTAAACAACATTTTTTATTGAATCTTATAGTAAGATTCATTAAGTCTTTTAAGGCATGCATGCAAATTATCATTTTTTTTTAATGCAATGTTCAAATTAGTAGTCACATAATCCATCACGTGAGCTACCATGTGATCTAAAATTGAGGCTTAAAACAGCCAATTGATATTAAATTTATTCAGTCATAATTTTCACACCTCAGAGCTCAAGGTGTTTTATTGTTGAAGCCAGATTGTTTTTGAAGTTCATCTGTTTTTTGGAATTTAATAATTTATTCTCTAGAAGACTAAACAAGTGTACTTTTTTTATAAAAAGTTCTGGGACAAAGAAATTCAGTGGAAATTTATTCTTGAATTCTAAACAGAAACATTATAAACTGTGATTCAACTGAGGATCTGTTACCATCAGTACAACTACCTAATCTGACGTCATCGCCTCCATATTGGAATTTCATCGAGATTCGAACCTGGATTCAATTAGAACTGTTTAGTGATAGGACTTATATTTTTCAACTTCAGGATTAAATTTTGGATTATATTCACAAACCTTAAGTCCTATTTCCTATTTTTACATTGTTTAAAAGGGAAATAAATCATTTTTGATAAATTTACAAAGCTTGTTGGCTTCACTCTTTTCTTTTGTCACTTTTGTACGAGCCTACACGTAACACTATGCACACTGTCCGATATGTCTTGATTGACTCAACATGCACACTGTCCTAAATGTCTTGATTGATTCAAAATGTAGTGTTCTATATGTCTTGATTGACTCAACATGCACAGTGTCCTATATGTCTTGATTGACTCAACATGCACACTGTCTGAAATATCTTGATTGACTGAACATGCACACTGTCCTAAATGTCCTTATTGACTCACTATGCACATTATCCTCTATGTCTTGATCAACTCAACATGCAGAGTGCCCTAAATGTCTTGATTGACTTGACATGCACAGTGTCCTATATGTTTTGATTGACTCAACATGCACACTGTCCTACATGTACTGATTGACTCAACATGCACACTGTCCTAAATGTATTGACTCAACATGCACACTGTTCTACATGTATTGATTGATTCAACATGCACTGTCCTACATGTATTGATTGACTCAACATGCACACTGTCCTACATGTATTGATTGACTCAACATGCACACTGTCCTACATGTATTTATTGACTCAACATGCACACTGTCCTACATGTATTGATTGACTTGATATACACAATCTACCCTACATGTCTTGATTGACTCAATTATGCACACTGTCCTATATGTCTTGATAGACTCAATAAAAACACATTGACATATATGTCTTGATTGACTCTATATATACACTCTGTCCTATATGTATTGATTGACTCAATATATACACTCTGTCCTATATGTATTGATTGAATCAATATATACACTCTGTCCTATATGTATTGATTGAATCAATATATACACTCTGTCCTATATGTATTGATTGAATCAATATATACACTCTGTCCTATATGTATTGATTGAATCAATATATACACTCTGTCCTATATGTATTGATTGAGTCAATATATACACTCTGTCCTATATGTATTGATTGAATCAATATATACACTCTGTCCTATATGTATTGATTGACTCAATATATACACTCTGTCCAATATGTATTGATTGAGTCAATATATACACTCTGTCCTATATGTATTGATTGAGTCAATATATACACTCTGTCCAATAATGGACTGCTCCAGTGGCCTAGTGGAAGAATGTCTGCCTCAGATGCGGGAGGTTGCAGGTTTGAACCCCAGCTGAGTCATACCAAAGACTCTTAAAAATGGTACTAACAGCTGCCTCACTTGGCACTCAGCATTAAGAGGTTAGTGTTAGGACTGGTCGGCCTAGTGTCAGGATAATGTGACTGGGTGGGACATCATGCTACATGTCTGCAGCATGATGCCTTTGTGCTAAACATCTCTATGAACTGTCACACTGCAGACATCATAGCAATATGACTGAAAACTTTTTAAAGCTACATTAAAAATCTAAATCACACACACTGTCCAATATGTATTGCTTGACTCAATACATACACTCTGTCCTATATGTATTGATTGACTCAATATACTGTATTTACCATATATATTGGGACACGATAAAATAACTTTTTTCCTGTCCCAGAACTTATGGTTACAGTTTTTTGACCTCAATCATATGTCCCAAGACTTAAGAAATGAAATAAATTTGTGTTGAATTTGCGCACCCCCTCCATTCACATTGCAATAAAATAGATAAACAAAATGCTTACTTGATAATAAAACGAAAGAAACTAACCTTGTATTGTTATCATTTATTCTTTTTTTCATCATGAACATTTAAGAATAAAACATATCCATGAACTCCATATATGTAGCATAGGTATCCATACTGTAGCATGTATTGCTTATGTCCAATAACACATGGCGCATTGTTCATTGATGTAAACATTGAGAAACAAATCGTGTTTGGTTATCCTTAAAGTTATGAATATGTTATCTGACTGAAAACTGGATCCAACAAAATTACAAACAAGAGGGAAATGATCATCCAATTGCTTGAAGACAACTGCCATTCATGCATGACACGGTGTTAGGTGCAAAATATCCAAGACTGAATTATATCAGGTCAACTACATGTCAGTATCTTGCAAATAGAACCCATTATTTGAAAATACATTCACTTGAGTGCAAAATGACAATCCTTTCACTAGCATGGGTTTCAAAGAGTATTATTAAAGCAAGTTATTGCTGTGTATTATTTTTACCTGCAAACATCAGTGCCTGTTTGCATTAATTATGACTATAGATTCCAAGCACATAGAAGACCAGGTGGTGAATAAACACAACTGGCAGTGAACAGTAAACGCGTTGTTGGAACTTACCGACAGGACGTCAGAGACAAAGGTTATTTTTATTACAAACCAAGCCAAGCTTGGAGGCCAATATTGAATACTTTTAAGCCAATTTTTTTAATAAAAAATGATATCATTACAAAGGTTATTTTATTATAAAGCAAGCTGACCTCGGATGCTGATTTTGGACTCTTTAAAATGTGCCAATTTTTTTTTCATATACAAAGTTGGCCGAGATACAGAAGCTAACTTTGGTTCCTTTTCACTAATATTCACAGGAATTTTGAAAATAAATTGAAACAGTGGAAGAATATATAAAGTGATTTTCTCCAGTTTGTTAAGTAAATGCATATCATCATGAACTTGGGCAGGTTTTATAATCAGTGAGATCTGCTTATATTAATGAGATGATTTGCATCTGATTGGCTAAGTATGAGACTGCATTTTCTCATCCAAGTTCAGTGTGACATGACAAGTAGGTTATAGACTACATTTCTCATCCAAGTTCAGTGTAACATGACAAGTAGGTTATAGACTACATTTTCTCATCCAAGTTCATTGTGACATGACAAGTAGGTTATAGACTACATTTTCTCATCCAAGTTCAGTGTAACATGACAAGTAGGTTATAGACTACATTTTCTCATCCAAGTTCATTGTGACATGACAAGTAGGTTATAGGCTACATTTTCTCATCCAAGTTCAGTGTAATATGACAAGTAGGTTATAGACTACATTTTCTCATCCAAGTTCATTGTGACATGACAAGAAGGTTATAGACTACATTGTCTCATCCAAGTTCAGTGTAACATGACAAGTAGGTTATAGACTACATTTTCTCATCCAAGTTCAGTGTGACATGACAAGTAGGTTATAGACTACATTTCTCATCCAAGTTCAGTGTGACATGACAAGTAGGTTATAGACTACATTTTCTCATCCAAGTTCAGTGTAACATGACAAGTAGGTTATAGATTACATTTTCTCAACCAAGTTCAGTGTAACATGACAAGTAGGTTATAGACTAAAATTCTCAACAAGTTCAGTGTAACATGGCAAGTAGCTTGGATAAGTTCAGGTATGAAGGAGGTCATTATGTTTCAAAATTAATCATGTATTTATCTTTGGAAATAATACCTATCAGACTATAATAAAATAGGTAAAATTGACATGACAGAAAGCTTGGGTGATTTGTTTTAGTGGTAAAATTGATTTGACAGAAAGCTTGGGAGATTCTTTTAGTGGTAAAATTGATGTGACAGAAAGCTTGGGAGAATTTCTTAGTGGTAAAATTGATTTGACAGAAAGCTTGGGAGATTTTTTTAGTAGTAAAATTGATCTGACATAAAGCTTGGGAGATTTTTTTTAGTGGTAAAATTGATTTGACAGAAAGCTTGGGAGATTCATTTCGTGATAAAATTGATTTGACAGAAAGCTTGGGAGATTTTTTTAGCGGTAAAATTGATTTGACAAAGCTTGGGAGATTTTTTTTAATGGTAAAATTGATGTGACAGAAAACTTGGGAGATTCTTTTAGTGGTAAAATTGATGTGACAGAAAGTTTGGGAGATTATTTTAGTGGTAAAATTGATGCGACAGAAAGCTTCTGAGATTCTTTTAATGCTAAAATTGATGTGACAGAAAGCTTGGGATATTCTTTTAGTGGTAAAATTGATGTGACAGAAAGCTTGGGAGAGTCTTTTAGGATACATTGGCTGCTTATTGAAATTGTCAGCAATTAAGTTATATAATCCAGGTGAGCAATATTGGGCCCACTTGGACCTCTTGTTTGAACTTAACTTTTAATAAGCAAAGTGATGCCAGTATGGTACTGACATGCTTTGAATCCATATGTATATACACATGTATACATCTGAGAGGCCTCTATCAAAAGAAGCTAATCCCTTGTTATCAGAGATTTTGCCTGACATTGCAGTAGTATTTGGTATCACTAAATAGAGATCACCCATATTATAAGGCCACCTTTTCAGTGCAGAAGGTAACCTCTTAATATAGGAACTACTGTATCAATTTCCAGGTATACAATAGAGATCATCCATTTTATAAGACCACCTTTTCAATGCAGAAGGTAACCTCTTAATAAGGGAACTACTGTATCAATTTCCATGTATGCAATATATTCAGGTAACCATGATGAAGAACACATTTTTTGGTCAAGATGTAACTAGGTTATGCTTTCATCATAAAGCTTGATAATAGCCAAGAGAGTAGTTCTATGTTTGGTTCATAAATAGTTTTGGTATATTTTAAACTGAAAATGTTAATTTTTAATTTTAAATTGGTATATTTTATATTGAAAGTATTAATTTTTAATTTGGTATATTTTAAATTGAAAGTGTTAATTTTTAGTTTTGGTATAGTTTTAATTTGAAAGTGTTAATTTTTAGTTTTGGTACAGTTTTAAATTGAAAGTGTTAATTTTTAGTTTTGGTATAGTTTTAAATTGAAAGTGTTAATTTTTAGTTTTGGTATAGTTTTAGATTGAAAGTGTTAATTTTGTTTTGGTATGGTTTTAAATTGAAAGTGTTACAGTATACAGCATTACTTTAATCAAGTTAACGTGCTTTGAAACCCAATCAGAAAGTTTATTAAAACCAATTTTTATTTAAAGTGCATAAGCTATGTTTTGCATGTATTTAATTTAGTATTGAAGTTATTTAATGGCACTTCATTATAAATGTCTTTCTGTATACTATTGCAATCATAAAATCCTTTTTTCGTAGGGTAAATTCAGTACCATACAGTACAGTATTGTTGGAGATGGTGTTGCTACCACCATGTTCACCATTGATCCAACTCGAGGATTCATTCTGATTGCTAACAACAACAATCTTCGATCAGACAGTGCTTTTACATATGCTGTAAGTATAGTTTTGTCTGTTTTGAAATTTGTGTCATTCTCACTGATGGACAAATTTAATTTCATATTTCTGTCTGATGGACCAGTTTAATTTAATTTTTCTGCCTGATTGACAAATTTAATTTCATTTTTCTGAATTACCATAGTCAAACCATCACACCCTCCAATTTTTCAGACTTAATATTATCCAAATTTTTTTAATTTTAAATAGTACTGATAGTTTCCAGGCATCAAACAATTTGATATAAAGAAGACAAAAAATAAAAAAGTTCAAGTTGGGATGTAAACTAATGACATTTTTACATGTGTTCAAAAACTGATGATTGAGTAGTGCAACCATCTGGCTTTTTGAAATCCTTTTGATTACACTAATCATCAGGTAAATTAGCTGATGGTATAGTGAATAGGCAGCAGTAGAAACAGCCAACACACTTCAGCTCAGGAACAAAGGTAATGATAAAGATAACACAACCTTTCATCTTCAGACAGTTGGTGAAACAGATTAATGAGTCATGTCATTATCTGTAAAATTAGTCTAATAGGTAGAAAGATTACTTAATAAGATGGATTTAAATATAGATAGATAACATTTAGATTCATAAATATAGATAGATATCAGTAAATGAATAAATAGATAGGTAATTTTACTTTCAAGATTGCCTCACAACATTGAAGTCAGACTATTCATAACAGTTGTTATTATTACCAAGCTTTTATTTATACAAAGATTATTTCGTCTCCTTCATCTATTTTCAGTTGAGAGTACGTGCGTCAGACTCAGGTTTCATCCCCTGTTTGCAAGATGCAGTGCTTACTATTAACGTCCAGAGAAATGAATTTGCACCACAGTGGTTACAAGACAACTTTATTACCACCATCTTTGAGACCCAAAATGTCCAGGTGCCAGTCTACACTCTGACAGCTACAGATTCAGATACAAAAGTAAGGTCACATGATCATAACATTTTAGCAGATTTGACACATTCACTTTTGTGACATCAGCGCTATTGAAACTTCGCTACTGAAAATGGTGCTTGAATATGAGTGTTTTGTTATATATGGCTCTTAGTGTGAGTGTATGTTTGAAGTTTTGGTTTACTGATGTTTATGCAGTTGTATTGAACAAAGACTTATTTTGAGTGCTTGTGTGATGAGAGAGAGAAAGAGAGCAAGAGGGAGAGCATCAGTGTCTGTGTGTAAGAGTGCACAAATTTAGCACTGTTATTTTTTTTTTTTAACAATATGCATTCCTACTGAAAATCATTTCCTGTCACATGAGTAAATACAGTTTCTCCACATAGAAATAAAGTCCTAGTCACAAGAAACGTCCGAGGAATGAGATACAGTACTTTTATAACTTTACAATAAGTCCATTGTATTTAAATACTCTGTATAACGTTCACAGTAAAGAGCCTGACTTGAAAAAAGCATGGAGCATTGTCTGTTGTTTCTTACATCATTCTTTAACTAATGTGGCTTGTATGAATAACTCCATTTCTTGCGACATAGCCAAAAAACTGTCATCCTTTTCGATCGCAAAGTTCTTTAATCTCTTTACAAGACCTAGAATTTTGCGGTATGTTATATCACTGCCAGGTGGTTCAGAACATACATTATCATCATCATATTCATCTGCTTCATCATCAGCCTGATTACTTTCACAAAATCGCTACTCAGGCTCACACTCTTAGTCACTGGAGTCAGTCAGGCCAAGGGAATATTGTCTCTTTTGCCATCCTCACTGATATTATCATTGTCCACATTAATAGGGAAACCTGCAACTTTAAAGCACATCTAGATTGTACCAGATGTCATTGTTGACCGTGCTTTTGAAATCCACTGGACAGAGTCCAACAGAGTAACACTGTTTGCACAATTAATCTTCACCACTAGACAATGCAACAGGTGTTTCTGATGTCTATCTTTGAATGTATGAATTATGCCTTGGTCAGAGGCTGAAAATGTGATGTCATGTTAGCTCATAGGAATTTCAGAGTCATGTGAATCAGGTCCGTTTGATTTAGTGATGTAGCATTTTCCGAGAACAGGCTGATTTGTGTCTCCTGTTGACTCATCTGTTTCTTTACATTATTTATCCATTATGTGAGGCCACATGCCTGGTTAATAAAGCCATGATATTTAATTTAAACCACAAACAAACAATGTTTTATTGATAATGTAGACAAATCAAAGTATCAATCAAATCTGACAATCAGCAGATAAACATAGCCTTTCTAAAATTTCTTACCTATGAGCATGTAGTTATTAATACATGTAATCAGCCTTAAAAGTTGTCTCTTTTGTGCAGTGCAAATACTTCAGAATTAGCCTATTGTCAGCCCTAAGCTGTGTTGATATGTATGTCAAAGTATTATTTTAACCTTGTGTGCCCTTGGGACATTTTCCAGGTGTCTGATATATCAGACCACTACACTACCTGTTTTTTAGGTCATTATCTCACAGATCAGACCATTACAGTACCTATTTTCTAGGTCATTATCTCACTGATTAGACAACTACAGTACCTGTTGTCTAGGTCATTGTGTCATAGATCAGACCATACAGTACCTTTTTTCTAGGTTATTGTCTCACAGATCAGACCATACAGTACCTGTTTTCTAGGTCATTGTCTCACAGATCAAGCCATAAAGTACCTTTTTTTTAAACTGTAATTAACTTGGTCTTGCATGTGTCAGGAATTTAGTAGCTAAAATATATATATAATGATGAATTCATATTAATTCAAATGCATGGATGAAAGTAGTTTGTTCATAATTTTTATAGAGTTATGAGTTTTGACTTGTGAACAAGCAAACCATTTATGCCTTATCTGCCTGGATGCCAATCTTGCTGATGCCTTTATCTGCCTGGATGCCAACCTTGCTGATGCCTCTATCTGCCTGATGGCCAACTTAGTTGATGCCTTTATCTGCCTGATGGCTGACTTAGCTTATGCTTTTATCTGCCTGATGGCCAACCTTGATGATGCTTTTATCCGCTTGACAGCCAACTTTGCTGGTGCCATTATATGCTTGATGGCCAACTTAACTTACGCCTTTATCTATTTGAAGGCCAACTTAGCTGATATTTTTATCTGACTGACAGTCAACATAACGTAGGCCTTTATCTGCTTGATGGCCAACTTAGCTGATGCCTTTATTTAACTGAAGGCAAACTTAGCTGATGCCTTTATCTGCTTGATGGCTAACCTTGCTGATGCCTCTATCTGCCATAAGGCCAACCTTGCTGATGTCATTATCTAACTGAAGGCCAACTTAGCTGATACCTTTATATGCCTGATGGCCAACTTAGCTTATGCCTTTATCTGCCTGATGGCCAACTTAGCTTATGCCTTTATCTAACTAATGCCCAACTTAGCTGACACCTTTATCTGCCTGATGGCCAACTTAGCTGATGCCTTTATCTGCCTGATGGCCAACTTAGCTTATGCCTTTATCTGCCTGATGGCCAACTTAGCTTATGCCTTTATCTAACTAATGCCCAACTTAGCTGACACCTTTATCTGCATGATGGCCAACTTAGCTGATACCTTTATCTGCCTGATGGCCGCTTTAGCTTATGCTTTTAACTGCCTGATGGCCAACCTTGATGATGCTTTCATCCACTTGACAGCCAACTTTGCTGGTGCCATTAAATGCTTGATGGCCAACTTAACTTATGCCTTTATCTATTTGAAGGCCAACTTAGCTGATATTTTTATCTGACTGATAGTCAGCATAGCATAGGCCTTTATCTGCTTGATGGCCAACTTAGCTGATGCCTTTATTTAACTGAAGGCAAACTTAGCTGATGCCTTTATCTGCTTGATGGCTAACCTTGCTGATGCCTCTATCTGCCATAAGGCCAACCTTGCTGATACCCTTGTCTGAATTAGCTAAAATTCCAAATTAATGTTTCTTTCCTATAATATTATTGATGAGCACTTTGTATTTCCAATGAATAATAATTTGAATAAATAAATCCACTCAAACTAAAACTGACCACAACAATAAGACTGATTCTGCTTCAAGATATCAAGGCAAGAATGTGGAATATTTCAACCAAACAACATTATTTACTAAACTAAGACACAAAAATAGAAACCAGGATGAGGGTCAAAAACTCGTTTCTAGAATATTCTAAGTTGTCAACAAGATAAGGTTTAGTACTAAATTATAATAAAGAACATGGTAAACATCAGGTACACCAGGGTTTTCCATGGGGGAAATACCAATGTCCTAGACTCAGATTAAGATTAACATGCTTACCTCCATTTCCAATGATCCTAATAATTAATCTGTGCTAACAGAGGAAAATTAGCTATGTATTATGTTGTTTACAAAATCGGTGCTCCTAGTCAGGTACACAGTGAACTTCATTTTGGACTAAGATCAAATACAAAATACAATTATACATAATATATAATCATGGAGAAAAAGCCAACAAACAATACAAATTAAATAAACATAACTATATATATATATGTTCAGATGCTACCTATATTTTTGTGCTTACTTAGGCCACTAACAATGTTTCAGATGCTACCTATATTTTTGTGCTTTTTCAGACTCCTAACAATGTGTTCAGATACTACTTGATGGGTGCTGCTGGCAATTACTTAAATCTGTTTTATGTCAATGATGTGTTGGGTGAAGTTTACCTGAGAACTGGAATTGCAGGAGAGGCCCTGGACAGCTACCAGGTGAATAGCATTAGCAACTAACTAGACATAGATATCACATTGTGGTTGTTTTTGGGCAGCCTAAAGTTGTTCATTAAATATTTTTTTTAAAAATTCATATAAAATAAAAGGATGGCTGATAAGCATGATATAAAGATGTCTGGAACCTTTATTTTTTGAATTTGCAGATAGAATTAGTACTTTATAATGAAACATTTTTGCCAGTCTTTGTAACAAACATTTAGACTGGTTAAAATCTTAACATGTGAGGCAGTTATTGGTTCATAGCACCCATAACACCAGGCTGGAACTACCTCATGTGTTCATGCATCCTTCTCCTTTTTGATAATGTATGCAAAATGTGGTTAAAATATAGTACTGTTATTTATTTCTTGAAATTCATTATTGTATTTGTATTAATAAGAATTGAACTTCTTTCTTTCCATATGTCATGAAGCTTAAAAGTGAATTACACACAGTTGAATTACACACAACACACAGTTGAATTATATGCAGCTGAAACACAACACACAGCTGAAATACAGTTGAATTAAACACAGCACAGTTGAATTACACACAACGCACAGTTGAATTGCACACAGATGAACTACACACAACACAGTTGAATTATATGCAGTTGAATTACACACAACACAGTTGAATTACAAACAGTCGAATCACACACAACACACAGTTAAATTACACACAATTGAATTCCCTTGACACAGTTGAATCATACACAACACACAGTTGAATTGCACATACCACACAGTTGATTTACACACAACTCGCATTTAAATTACACACAGCTGAATTACAACACACATTTGAATTACACACAAGACACAGTTGAATTATATTGCAGTTAAATTACATACAACATACACATTACAAACAGTTGAATTACATGCAACACACAGTTGAATTATGCACAACAC
Source organism: Megalonaias nervosa (assembly GCA_016617855.1). Lineage (NCBI taxonomy): Eukaryota > Metazoa > Mollusca > Bivalvia > Unionida > Unionidae > Megalonaias > Megalonaias nervosa. The sequence goes on along the minus strand of JAECUM010093414.1, from coordinate 25,963 downwards.
AGTTGAATTACACAGTTGAGTTACACACAGCACACAGTTGAATTATATGCAGTTGAATTACACACAACACAGTTGAATTACACACAACTGAATCACACACAACACACAATTGAATTACACATACCACACAGTTGAATTAAACACAACACACATTTGAATTACACACAGTTGTTTTACACAAAACTCAGTTGAATTAAACACAGTTGAATTACAACACATTTGAATTACAAGACACAGTTGAATTATATTGCAGCTCAATTACATACAACACACACATTACAAACAGCTGAATTACATGCAACACACAGTTAAATTATGCACAAAAAAATTGAATTACACACAGTTGAATTACACACAGCTGAGTTACAACACACAGTTGAATTATATGCAGTTGAATTACACACAACACACAGTTGAATTGCACACAGTTGAATTACAAAAAACAGTTGATTTTCACACAGTTCAGTTACACACAGTTGATGTACACAAGTTCAATTACACACAGCTGACTTACACACAGTTGTTTTATGCACAGTTCAATTAACACTTGTTGCTTCAAGCAATAGGTTTAGTATTTATTGCTTTTAGAAGGATTTAAATTTTTACCGTGAAAGTTTTCCATATATAATTTATTAGTATACATGTTTGCATTTATCTCAGCTTTATGAAGATTATTCATTAAGATGTATCATGACTATGTAATTGCTGCATTTGCTGTACATAAGATTCAGATAAATCTACATTTTCTACATCATTACTTAATTCTATTTTTCATTTTCATTAATTCTTGTACTTAAATAGTTCTGTTTTTTAAAACCCTCAATGAACTCATAGAAAATAAATTGATTTAAGACTGGGAGTGCAGAAGACAGTTACAGGATGCATTGCATCAAAACAACATGAAATGGTTTATAATTTGTTAAATTAGGTTAAAATAAAACAAGTACATGTTAAACAAAAGAGCTGAGGATTGTTGATTAACAGAATGTATCAATAACAAAATGGGGGGGGGACTTTCTGCATTAGATGTGACTCATTTTATACGGGGGAGTATCTTTAATTATGTTTCATAGCAACCACAAAACCCACCCTAATATGTACCCCACAAATAATTGTTAAACCTGAGAATACAAATATCTCTCTTCACTTTGACTTAACACACAAAGCAAAGGTATGTTTGTAATAATCATGTAACATAACATTTTGTTTGTTAGGGTTTTTGTTGTTGTTGGGTTTTTTTCTGTCAGAATACTCTGATTTATTAAAACTGTTTAGAACCATAAAACCTCTTACTTGATACTACATATGTACTATTCCAAAATCTAAAATTGGAACATCTTGGCATGTTAGAATCATGTTATGTTTCATATGAAATGTTTGAATGGATATGCAGGAAATCTTTGTTGGAATGGCTTTTTGGAAAATCTTTGTTAAAATGGATATTTGGGATTTCTTTGTTAGAACTGATATGTGGGAAATCTTTGTTAGAATGAATATGCAGGAAATCACTGTTGGAATGGATGGGTGGGAAACCTTTATTAGAATGGATATGCAGGAAATCACTGCTGGAATGGATATGCAGGAAATCACTGTTGGAATGGATATGCAGGAAATCTTTAGGTATTTGAGATTTAATTATTAAGCATTATTTTGCATTAAAATATATTTTTCTTTTTCAAGCTGACATTTGTAGCTATAGACAGTGGATTCCCACGCCTGACAAGTCGACCAGCAAATTTGACCATCAATGTTATACGGAACAAGAATCCTCCAGTCTTCATTAATGAACCCTATATTGTAGAAGTGAGCCGAAACTTAGTCAGAAATATTGAGGTGTATGTTGTCTCAGCTACAGATGCTGATTTACAGGTAAACCATTCTCAGAAACATATTGTTTGTGTATTTCCACCTGCCCAAAAAGGCAAGAGATATTAATTTTGTGTTGTCTAATCATCTGTCATCTCCATCACACTTTCTTGTAAGCAAAACAGCTAAGAAACAATTGAACCAAACCAGACATAAATTTGAAATGTAGGGCCCAAGATCCAACTAGGTATCAGTGAATTTGACCTTATTTTCAATTGTTTTAGACATTAGTAAGCACTTTTAAGAAACATAACTTGAGTTAGATAATAACATTTGGGATGCATATTTATAAATAATATACAAAATGACCTGGTTGGATTTCTGATTATTATCTAAAATTTTAGTCTTTTGTAGAATTGTGAACTTTTTGGACTTTGACATTTTTGACAAAACATTTGACATTTTTGACAAAAACCTTGTAAACACAATCATTTTTTAAATATACTTTCTTGGATATAAATATTGTTAGCACAATTAAGCCAAAACTCAACTTGAGATAGATAAATGAAATTTGGTAGGCATATTTGTATTTGTGTTAATAAATCCTGTATGGATTTTCGGGTCCTTGAAGCCATTTTTCACTTTGTACACATTTTTTCACCACTCGGACCTTTTTTGACAAAAGAACTTTGAAGCAAAAGTTAGCAAAAATCATTTTAAGTGGAAAAATAGAATTTATCATGCTTTTCTATAAGCATATGTAGATGACTTTGTAAGGCATTATAATGACTTTGAAAAATTTTCTGTATTTTGTAAAATTGGATTGTTTTTGTTGGCCACAAATGTTTTGTACAAAATTTCAGCCTTCTGGCACTTTCTTTTGGACAAACAGATATTTTTATGTTGCTCAAAAATTTCCTTGTTCTGACACCCTCTTTTGGAAAACAAAAATCTTTCTTTCATCCAAGATTTCAGCCTTCCAGTACTCTCTTTTGGAAAAACAAGTCTTTTTTGTCCATGATTTCTGCCTTCTGGAAATCTCTTTTGGACAAACACAGTGCTTTTTTAATTTTGTCTATATTTTCACTCTTCTGGCACTCCCTTTTGGACACCTTATCCTAATTTTACAAATGTCCTGGATTTCAGCCTTCATTCACCCTTTTATGGAGAAACACAAATATTTTTTTATTCAGGACTTCATCCTCGTGGTACTCCTTTCTGGGCAACTTATCCAAATCTTTACAAAGACCATACTTTCTAGTTGTTATTTCATTGGATAAAGCTGTTTTGACTGTATGAGAGGAGTGCTAAATTCCAGGTTTTAACAAATTTTTTTCACACTCTTAATTAAATTTCATTTTTTAACCTTGCTATAATTTTTTTTCTTTCTTTATAGTACCAGTGACACAGAATGACATTAATCATGGTGGTTGGGAGACTTTGCTTTCAAAACCAAATCCCTTCTCATTTGTTTGTTTTCTCCCACAATATTCCATCAATGACATGAATATACTTTGCTGATTAGCAAGTTTAGCTTTATATGATATCTCATCTCCACCATGGTATTTTGGATTTTAACTATGGCCCCTGTAACTTTGCTATGGCATTTTATATTTTAACTATGCCTTGTCTTCTAACTTCACCATGGCATATTGGATTTTAACTATGCCTTGTCCTCTAACTTCACCATGGCATATTGGATTTTAACTATGCCCTCTCAAACTTCACCATGGCATAGTGGATTTTATCTATGGCACCCCCTCTTACTTCACAATGGCATAGTGGATTTAACTATGCTGCCCCCTCTAACTCCACCAGGGCATATTAGATTTTAGTTACAAGGCCCCATCTCGCTCCACCATGGCATATTGGATTTTAGTTACAATGCCCCATCTAACTCTGCCATGGCATATTGGATTTTAGTTACAATGCCCCATCTAACTCCACCATGGCATATTGGATTTTAGTTACAATGCCCCCTCTAACTCCACCATGGCATATTGGATTTTAACTGTGCCCTCTCAAACTTCACCATGGCATATTGAATTTTAACTAAATTTAGTGTGAATCTATATATTGATGAGATCTTGAATGATTTTGATTTCCAGTGTTCCAAGATATAACTTTACATCAGTTGTGTCCCTTGATGCCTCTTCTTCAAGCTAGTTTCTACAAGTTACAATAACTTTTATTGTATTTTAACCAGATATGGTATCTTGGTTTATTTTCTAGGCATTGAAAACAACCAAACACTCCTTAAAATATTTTGGGTTTGGATTTCTTTAAGATTTAAAGACTCTTTTGTGGTTTTCTTCAAATAAATAAGTAATTAAGTTCCCTTGTTTCTTATGTTACAATAAACTGGATGCAGTGACTTGAAGAGATTTTGAAGAGAATAAAGGCAATATTAGCACAATAATTTTAAGGAATTTGAGTCATGGCCATCTAACTTTTCTTCCTAGAGTCCCTACAACGTTTTGACCTATTCAATAATTGGAGATGATGCAGCAACAACCTACTTCCAGATTAATAGTGCCAGTGGCAGTATCACCGTCAAAGAGCCGTTTGTGAATGATGCTGCAACTACATATCATGTGAGTAATTTCATTATCAGAGCTTTTGAAATAAAAATTTGTTGGCTTGGAATCATATCTATCTTCAAACCTTATGTTGACTCAATTTTTACTAAGAATAGTTTTGTTTCTTCATCCAGTACATTATGATCACCACCTCACAAATCCAGCCCTCCCAAGCTAAAATTGCAGCTAGGAAAGGTAAAAGTTGTCTGCCCACAAAAGTGTGAGTCTGACAGAGTGATCTCCCCCATAGATATAGGGATTGGTACCAAAGACTCATCTATACTTCAGAATACATATCATGTGTTGTATGAACACATTACGTTTCTGTGATATCTAGTATACTAAAGAGTTGTCATGATTTAAGATTTTGCAAGGCTTTCATTGTGGACAAGAATCTGTTAAGATTATGAAATTTGTGTTTTGAGAGGCTTCAGTGTAGTTTAAAAGCTTTTGGTGTGTCTTTATTTAAGTAACTGATAGCTGCCTAGTTACAGTGGTAGAAAAGGTAATAAAAAGGCATATAAAGCATTGTCAGTCAGTCACACATACATACATACATACATTCATACATACATACATACATACCACAAAGGAACTAAAAGTTTTTAAAAAATCTGTATTAGAATCTGCAAGTTATTTTCAAATGTATCACTACAAATTTTAAAGGATAAGACACAGATTAGCCACAGTGAAAACCTTAGGAGTTTTCTACGGTGTTTGACAAGAAATTAGGCTGATGCTACACAGGTGTTATTGGATGACTTATAATCACCTAAGACAATTAATTTGTTGATAAGCTTGTGTCATCTTGCCAGAGGACCATTAAGTTCTCTATTCAGTTCTCAAAGTAAGTCCAAGTTAGTCATTGATTTAGTCATTGAGTATGCACTTATAAAGGTTTTCACAGACATGCATTGTCAAATTGATCATTTTCAAATTTGAACAGGAGACCATGTCATGTTTTAAATGACTACATTGAAACCAATTTAAAATTAAAACTAAAGCATGAATTTCACTTGATAATATTTAATTGATATTTATTTCTTACATTTTTTCACCCATTGGCATTTCTGACAATTTTCACTTTGTTGATACTTCATTGTGACTTAGACCTGAAATAAAATAATGATTTTATTTCATCCTATTTTAAGTATTGAAAAATTATTTTTATTCAGAAATTGTATAAAATATATGCTTTCTTCCAAGCTCAGTGAACTAACCATTGTTCTCAACAATAAAACAAATGATATATTGAGCTTTCATTTATCAATTTGATTGCATTGTTTAATGTCAAGCAAGAAGGACTGAGAATTATTTTGCCATTTTTGTAAGACAAAAAAGGGCTCCCCCAAAAAAGGGCTCCACACAAAAAGGGCTCCACACATGCCTGTGCATGATAAGTGGGTTTGTAAGTTATTGATGATGAAATAGGTATTCTGCTCTTAGCAATTTCTTATTGAAACCAAAATAAAGTTAATGATGATTTTATTTCAGATCCGAGTTTTTGTTCAGGATGGTGGCAGTCCCCACTTATCAGACACAACCATTGTTACTGTCAATATCAGAAGAAATTTAGATATCCCAAGATTTAACCCAGTGGAATACACAAGAACAATCCTTGAGACACAGGCCTTGGGTATACCTATCATTCGACTGACTGCAACAGACTCTGATACAGCTGTAAGTTGTTTGATATCAATTGGTTATTGTTACATTGGAGCCACTGTTAAAATGGATTTCAGTTGACAGTTATGACAGAATATTTTGTTTTCTCTATTTATTTTGCAACATTGGAAGGTTGGTTGTAGGTTCCCCTTTTATTAAACCTATGGTACAGTGACTATCTCAAAGTGGGACATTTTAGGGTAAATGAACATGACCACAAAATCCAGTTGTGCAATAAAATTGATTTATGCAGAAACCAAAGTTTATTGGCAAGATAGAAAAATGTTTATCAACTTGGAATTCACAGGAACAGAATTTTAATGAAATATGTTGATGTTAAATTTGAATTTATTGCATAAAGGAAATTAATCAATAGTACCTCAATTTTAACAAAACTCCAAGTGACATTATTTTTTTAAAAAACTGCAAGTGTTAGCATCCAGTGCATATTTGATGAAATTCTTGTGTCACCTCTTCTAACATTAGATACTAAAATGTTGTGCAAGAGTTCTGAAAAAGATTTACAACAAGCTATGAAAAATGGAACCAAAGTAGTTTTATGAAAGGGAAAGCTGTATCCCAAAAGAGGTGGAAAGTTTCAGAAAATTGAAATGGCGCAGAAATGAAAAAATCTGTGTCAGTCAGAAGAAGTTCATTCCCCAACTACTTACCAGGAAGATGCTTTAAGAAAATAATAATAAAATCTGAGAAGTAAAACATCTTTTATTTATAACTTGAATTTATATTTTTTGGCTTGTATAGATGAATCCTTTTGTTGATGCATGCTTACAGTATTATAACATTTATGTTCAGGTAGAATCTGTTTACAGCACCTTAGCTTCCTGTACAACTGAAATTGAGTGAAAAAATAAAATCTGAAAATGTTAAAGCTTTCTGAGGTATTTTATTAAAAAAAAATTTTGAACATAATTTTTACAAATATTTTGTTGTTTGTTGTCATCATTTATGGTATGAATCTTCTGCAGGCAGTTGTCCAGACAGAAGAAGCAATAAATTACTGAGATTACATTAATTATTCAGATTATAGATTTTAAAAATGTTAACCTTGAACTTTTTGATGCTTAATTCGCACAATAGCTGGAGTCAGTATGTCAGTCCCGTGCACATCATGATATGGTAACCTCAGGTTTCAGTCAGTCGCATCTTGTCCATGAACTATTGAATCTACTGAGTAACACATATGGTAATTCTACCAAATGCTTATTTTGCAATTATTAAAGTATAAGTAAAAATCTAAAGAACATTTAAACAAATTCTGAAAAGCTGATATTGGAGTAATTCAAAGAATAATTTAAAATTGGGATAGCTTATAATTGTCTGGATATAAAATGTTGGCAGAAAATTAAATTCCGATGCCATGGAACAAATCAACTAATTATGGTTGTCTTTAACAGCCCTTTGATTCATTAAAATATGAGTGCTGTTTGTGTTTTATGAAATTCATACTTAAATTGGATTTTAAAATATTTCTAACTTTGAATTTATTTTCTTTATCTTGATCTTTACAGGCTCCTTACAACGTGGTAAACTATGTCTTGGAGGGAGATGCAACAACACTTGGATACTTTATCCTTGACACAGGGACAGGTGATGTTTCTCTTAAGAAGTCCGTCTACAGCACCAATAGCTCAATACCCAGTCTCTTCAGGGTAATATGTCTAGATACTTTAATTATCATTATGACTGTATATTCACTCTACTAAACCAACTACAAACAGCATAGACCTAGATCTACCAATGCACAATGTGATTGCATATCTGGGTCTATGCATTTTATTGGGAGTTATCAGTAGAACAAACAACATAGACCCTGATCTGCCATCATGTGTTGGACCTGACCCTGATCTGCCATCATGTGTTGGACCTGGTATATATGGTACCAACATCAAGCTTTTTCATGATTACAACTTACTCCATGTTACTGGATGAATCTTGCCTTTACAGATGGGTGGTCATCCAAAACCATTGCCTTTCAGGTCATGTGTTACTATATGTTACTGGATGAATCTTGCCTTAACAGATGGGTGGTCTTCCAAAACCATTGCCTTTATATATGGGTGGTCTTCCAAAACCATTACCTTTCAGGTCATGTGTTACAGTACTTAGATATTAAGGACTGTTGATGTAGGAACCCTAGAGTGATTTCAAATTTTAAACTATCATACATGTGAAATGTAATTTCATTTTAGGAGTAAGTTGTAACATTTACACAAATTTTAATTCCTTATCTTTATCTTAATGGTGTTTCAATGCAGACCTAATAAGGGTTAACAGTAATGACAGTCTGTAACAAGGAAACAGTCCTGACTAAGATGACTGGTACCTGGATCTATTATGTATTAAAAATGCATAGTGACAGTCTGTAGCATAGAAACAGTTCTAGCTAAGATGACTGGTACCTGGATCTATTATGCATCTGAAACTGCCTAGTGACAGTCTGTAACATGGAAACAGTTCTGGCCAAGATGGTACCTGGATCTATTAGGCATCATAAAATGCAAAGTGACTGTCTATAACATGGAACAGTTCTGGCTTAGATGACTGGTATGTGGATCTATTAGGCATCAGAATAATGCTTGGTGCAAATTATCTAAAATGAACCAACCTGTACCCTGATCCTTGTTGACATAAACTTGTTTGTATTTATCGACATGAACCAGCCTGCACCCCTCTCCTTGCTTACATGAACTCAACTGTGTTTATACACATGAACCACCCTGCACCTTTACTCATGCTGACATTAACTCATCTGTGTTTATACACATGAGCCACCCTGCACCTTTACTCATGCTCGCATTAACTCATCTGTGTTTATACACATGACCTTAATAGTACTGCCTATCTGTGCATGTTATTAAATGTGTTTTAACAAAGATATTAAATGTGTTTTAACAAAGATATACTATATTCTAACTCCAAGGGCTCATAATGCCTTATGTTTAATTGGTCACAGCTTCAGTCACTGTCATAATATTCAGAAGATAGTGCAGAAATTAGAATGCCATTTATAACCATCATAGTTTAGCTTTGTTGTGTTTCTTATGCTCTGTGTATTGTCCATAGTTCCAGGCTCGTGCATTTAACCCTGGATTCCCAGAAAGTTTCTCCATCATCCGAGCAAATGTAACCATCATAATTGTACGTAACAATAATGCACCAAGATTCCTGCAGCTTCCATATCAGAGAACCATCAATGAAAACCACAACCCAGGTTCCTCAGTGTTCCAGACCACTGCAGTGGATGATGATACAACGGTAATGAAAATTATTTTTAACAACAACTGCAAAATTAACATCAGCACAGATCCATGACATTACCACCTACATTATTTATTGAGGTAATTTACCATTCTTTTGGAGATGCTGCCCATTTGCAATCATTTTTTTGAATGATTATGATTTTTAGTAAAATGAATTCATTAAATTTCAGAAAGTGAAGATTTTGGGGCATACAATTTCCTGTAGACACAGGTGTAAAGAAAAGTATTTGAGCATTAGCATGATAGACTAATACATTGAACTTTGTTTCTCAGCATTAAAACAGAATGTAAATAATAAGAAACCAGTCAAATAGACTGTTACAGGTGAAAAGTGTAGCAATGATGAAGAGAAAAGAATTATGCAGATAAGCCTAAAGGAAAACTTATAACATATAAGGTTATATTATTGGCCATAAATTATGGATTCAGGGTTCTGGAATTGAAGTATTATATATTGGATACACCATTTACTTTCATCATACATGAATTGTTATGACTGAACAGAAGTTTGTGACTTTAAATGAAAATGTTATCCAACATGATTATAGGATTACTGATAAGGTGATGGGCTGGCATCTCTGTAGACAAGTTGTTGTACATATCATCTCTGTAGACAAGTTGTTGTACATGTCATCTCTTTATACAAGTTGTAGTATATGTCATCTCTGTAGACAAGTTGTTGTACATGTCATCTTTGTAGACAAGTTGTTGTAAATGTCATCTCTGTATACAGGTTTTTGTAGATGTCATATATATATACAAGTTATCAAAAGTGTTATCAGTGTGTTTATAAAATGGGTTGGCATCTATATAATTTGTTCAACATGTCCTCTCTGTATATGAGTTGTGCATGTCATCAGTGTGTTTATAAACAGGCTGATAAATATCTGTATACAAGTTGTTGAACAGTGTGTTTGAGTTGTTGTACATGTCATCAGTTTTAATAAATTAAGTAAAATAAATAATGTATGCAGATGAAACTATTATTAGCAGTGGAAATATAAAAGACACTGAAATAAGAATATTACAAAACACACTTGGCAATATGGTGGCTTTAAACTTAGCTGCTCATAAGGTATGGCTTGCACCTAAGCATCCATTGTGTGTCATCTGTCCGCATTGTTTTCCATCTTTAAAAAAAATAATACAAAACCTATTTTAATCAAATTTAGTATGAGCCCCAAAACTATGATAGGGGTGGCTCCCTAAGAGGTGGTGTGTCTTCCATAAAAACCAAATTGGACAAACTATTTTTGACTTCTTACCCAGAATGGCTGGGGAAATGTTGATTAAACTTGTTAGGAATATATTTTAGGAACATCTGTATAAAACGGTCATCCATGGTGGCATCCTAGCATTGGTGAGGCCCTTTAGTAGTTGGTTGGAAAACCTATTTTAGACGTCTTTACAACTGAATCATTATTGACCAAACTTGGTAGGAATATTTGTTGGGACATGATCTATCAAACTTGGTAGGAGTATTTGCTGGGACATGATCTACCAAACTTGGTAGGAGTATTTGATGGGACATGATCTACCAAACTTGGTAGGAGTATTTGCTGGGACATGATCTACCAAACTTGGTAGGAGTATTTGCTGGGACATGATCTACCAAACTTGGTAGGAGTATTTGCTGGGACATGATCTATCAAACTTAGTAGTAGTATTTGCTGGGACATGATCTACCAAACTTGGTAGGAATATTTGCTGGGACATGATCTACCAAACTTTGTAGGAATATTTGCTGAGACATGATCTACCAAACTTGGTAGGAATATTTGTTGGGACATGATCTACCAAACTTGGTAGGAATATTTGCTGGGACATGATCTACCAAACTTGGTAGGAGTACTTGGGGGGACAACTTGGTAGGAATATTTGTTGGGACATGATCTACCAAACTTGGTAGGAATATTTGTTACAACATGATCTACCAAACTTGGTAGGAGTACTTGGGGGGACAACTTGGTAGGGATATTTGTTGGGACATGATCTACCAAACTTGGTAGGAGTATTTGTTGGGACATGATCTACCAAACTTGGTAGGAATATTTGTCGAGACATGACCCTACCAAATTTTTTGTTGCGGCATGCCTAGCAGTGTTGTTACTTCCTTATCCAGATAGAAAACCTTTTTTGATTTCTTCTCATGAATAGCTAGTAAGCAATATTGATCACCTTAACAGGAATATTTGTTGTGACATGCTTTATCAAACCTGGAATAGGAATATTTGTTGTGACATGCTTTATCAAACCTGTAAAAGAAGTGGCTCCCCAGGAAATAATGTGGCTTCCATGGCATACATACTGAAAACCTACTTTAAACTTCTTTACTGCAACTGATAGGCCAGTTTTGACAAGGCTTGGTAGAAATATTTGTTGGGACATGCTCTATGTAGATTATGTCTTGGTCTTCACACTGTTGCTACAGAAACCACCTTTAATATAATTTTTCCACCTGGTTGTTAAAGAAGCCACAGTGTTATTCTGGGGAAAAAACAGTTTTCGACTTCTTCTCTAGAATGGCAGAGCTAATTTTGATCCAAGTTGGTATGAGTGTTTCTTAGGCATGTACTGTCAAAATTTTGTCTAGGCTGGCTCCCCTAGGAATGCTTTGGCTTCTATAGTAATGATATGTAAAGCCAACATTCTGTTTACTCGTGAGAAGGGTAGAGCAAATTTTGATCAGAGTTGGTGGTGGGAATGTTTCTTGTAACATGCTCTTTAAAAAATTGTTTGTGGTTGGTCCTCTGGCAACAGTGTGGCTTTTCTAGCAGGGGTGTAGCTTCTAGCAACCAGATGGAAAACCTGTCTTTGACTTTTTCACTTTAATGGTTGAAAGAGTTTGATCAAAATTAGTTTCTGTTTGGAAAACTATCAAATGACACTTAGCTCCCATCAAGCATGGCTATTGTTAATAATATCATTCAGTGACTTTCTCTCCCCAACTGCCTTGCCATATCAGACCAGATGTGACAGGCCTGAAAAGAACAGCTTTCAAATTCATAACAAGAAGCTTTTGCTAACAAAATCCAGAAAAGGATGTAACAATGTTTGGATTCATTTTATTATTTTAAATGGAGTTTTAATTAAGAAAAATATATAATAAAGGTGTTCAACATGTGTGAAATATTTATTTTCTCTAAAACATTAGTGATTTTTATTTCAGTCTCCATTTGGTGATCTGGCTTTCCAATTGATTGGGGATGACAGTGGACCAGGATATTTCTCCATAGATCAGTCTGGTCTTATCACCTTAAATGCTAACACAGATTTGAGACTGGATCCTGACACACAGTATCAGGTACCTACATATCAAGCCAGTTGGTTTAAAACAATGTTGTTCTGAAAATCTTACCTCCAGAAAACATTTCATTAAAATGTATTGTTTGACAATAGTTTGCCACCATATTTCAGAGGATATGGAAATAGTTATTTAAGACTTACTGTAGTTGTTTTAGGTAACAGCATTGTGTGATACTATGATGTGCACCTGACTAGTATTATACCATATGCATACCTGTACATATAGTGTGACACCATATGTATGCCTGTACATATAGTGTGACAGTGTATGCCTGTACATATAGTATGACATGCCTGTACATACAGTATGATACCATATGTATGCCTGTAGATATAGTATGATACCATATATATGCCTGTACATATGACACGATATGTATGCCTGTACATATAGTATGATACCATATGTATGCCTATACATATAGTGTGACAATGTATGCCTGTACAAATAGTGTGATAATGTATGCCCTTACATATAGTATGATACCATAGGTATGCCTGTACATATGGTATGATACCATAGGTATGCCTGTACATATAGTATGATATCATAGGTATGCCTGTACATATAGTATGATATCATAGGTATGCCTGTACATATAGTATGATACCATAAGTATGCCTGTACATACAGTATGATACCATGTGTATGCCTGTAAATATAATATGATACCATATGTATGCCTGTACATATATTATGATTCAATATTAATGCCTGTAGATATAGTGTGATACCATATGTATGGCTGCACATATAGTGTGATACCATATGTATGCCTGTACATATAGTGTGATAGTGTATGCCTGTACATTTAGTGTGATACCATATGTATGCCTGTACATATAGTATGATACCATATGTATGCCTGTACATAAAACTTGTTAGGATATTGACTGGATATTGTGTGATTCTGTATATAGGCCTGACTACATCAAGTGTAATACTGTATGTACGTCTGATTTTAATTGGTGATATTTTATGTATTGTACCCTGAACCAGCAAAATTTCCCTATCTGCCCACCTCCTGCATCCAACTTATATGCTCAAACCAGAGGCCACTGAAGCGGTCCCATCCAGACCCAACATATATTGTAGATACTGTATGTATGCCAGACTACACATACTGCAATACTATATGCATTCCCACTACCTCGAGACAAAAACAAAAATATAATTCCATGACTTGTATGATGTTTCAGCCAAGATAGTTTGATGTACCTTTAGCCAATTATGTATCATGTATAGATTGTGTGTCACATACATAGCCATGCCACCTACTTAAAGGTCAAGGTCACAGCAAGGGAAAATGTAATTCTCTAACTTGTATCTTTGTTTAGAGTACAGCTTTTGTACAAGTGAAGATACTTCAGTAAACTCTAATGATCACTCTTGTCATACAGTGTGACATATTGTGTAGCCATGATTCTTACTTCAAGGTCAAAGTTACAGCAAGAGAAAATTTGAATCAGTGACCTTTATAAATGTAGAGATATAACCTTTGAATCACTGAAGCTATTTAAATTATATGTTTTCCTGTTAATATATTCCTTGACTTGAAAGTGTCTTATATATTTGGTCATATCACCTGCCCTCAATGTCAAGGTAATAAATGGGGCTAACAAAAGTCATTGACCTGGATCCTTTCCCAAGCTGTCACTTTCTAACCATACAGATGATTTTTTAATAAATTTTATTCATACATGAATCAAATACCTAGGTCCAAAGTCAAGGTCATTAGTAGGGAAAAGGTTACAGGATGGGCATATTATATGCCATTCTTGCTGCCCTTGCTATGTCTAGGCAGAGTAGGATAGAAATCTACACATTCAGTCAGCTTCCTTTCCCACTTTATATTTGTCAATGTTTCACCAAATTTTTGATGTACATAACATTTGGGTAATATGTAACTGTTTCATTATTATAAACTGATCAACAAACTCCATGGTTATTCCTTTATTCAGAGGATATGTTGCTTTCACTACAGTTATTTTTATTTTTGGAGCAAAAGTTGAATACCAGCATGGTCTCAATAGAGGTAACATAAATAACATTGGATTTATTTAGTTGCTGCATCATTACAATGGTAAATGGATTTTATTTTTAATGGCAGTTTCTATTTCTGTCACTTTTTCAATACTAGCTTCGTGTTGAGGTGCGTGACGGTAGTATTCCCGCCAGATCTGCTACAGCATTGGTTGTCATCAACGTTCTGAAGAATCTGTTCTCACCCCAGTTTAACATTACTAACGTGGTGCAGATCATCATCCCAGAAACAACTTCTACTGGCACCAAATTGTTGGACCTTGCAGCCTATGATTTGGATCGACAGGTAATATGTTTTTGTTGTTGAATCTGCATTTAACACTTAAGAAGGTTTAGGTTTTGCCTTTCTCAAAGCATTGATGTAAGATTTTGTGTTAAAGTTTTCATAGCCATGTAACTTCTGCACCATTAGCAATATTCAATGAAACTGGTGTAATATTGCTGTATATGCATTAAATATTCAGTCTAGCATGGCAGCTTTCATTTTCAATTGAAACACTGCATTTTATGAATTCTTGGTTATGCAACTTAATAGCATGAGTAGACATCATCCTTCCTGTCTGTCCATCCCAGAATCACTGTAATGCAATGCTAGTATAATAACTTGCACTTAACTCTAGTTCAATTCTGTAAATAGTAATTAAGCAATATGTGAGGTAGCTTGTGAGAAGAATAGTTAAATTTATATCTCATTCCCTTAGCAAGCACATGCGGCTACCATAGTACAACAGTGCATCAACCATAATACATCCATATCTGTAAATGAAACAACCAAGAGTACAGCAGTATCTATGGATTAAACTACATTAGTACAGCAGTATATATAGATGAAACTACCTTAGTACAGAAGTATCAATAGATGAAACTACTTTAGTACAGCAGTATCAATAGATGAAACTACCTTAGTACAGCAGTATCTATTGATGAAGGTACCTTAGTACAACAGTATCAGTAGATGAACTACCTTAGTACAGCAGTATCTATAAATGAAACTACCTTAGTACAGCAGTATCTATAGATGAAGGTAACTTAGTACAGCAGTGTCAGTAGATGAGCTACCTTAATACAACAGTACCTTAGTACAGCAGTATCTATAGATAAAGGTTACCTTAGTACAGCAGTATATATAAATGAAATTACCATAAGACAGTATCTATAGATAATCAAAGGTACATGTGATCTGTTGAGTACAGTTAAAGGAGATCTGCATTCCAAAACTGGAGATTAGCAGTCCAGTGCAGAAGATTACTTATAGACATATTCCTAATACAGCTGTCTTTCATTTCAATTTTAAATCAGTTCAGACTTTTGTAAGCATGAAGAATAAAATGAAGAAAAATAATACTGAAATTTTCTTTTGGCTTCCTAGGGAAAACATTGAGTAAAATGTAAATTGTAAATCAACAAGGAAGACACACTTTGCCTAAGACTGTAATGTAATATGATATTACTAAACAGAAGTAAATATGAGTGAAATGTAACTGTATACCAATCACAGCAGTGAATTTGCATTCCCATTAAAGGGTGTTGCTGTACCTATGGTGACAATATAAATGAAGATCTTGGAAAAAAAGACCAAGGAATGTTCATATGTAATGAGTTGTATGCTTTGTTTAAGACTCTTTGTGCCAGATTCATTACACAAAGCATCTTTCACAATGATAATATTTTTAACTGAAATATAATGTAATCAACATACAATACACAGTCTGAGTGCAAGTTTTAAGATAGTCTTTGATTTGGCATTGTGGATCTGCCCAAATTAAAATGAATTCTTTGTATATCTGTGTACTAGCTAATATGGTGATGCTATATATTTCTTTGCTTTGAAAACCAGTTTGTAATAACTGGTGACACCATTGTGTTACTAAACTCCAGATTTATTCAACATCTTTAGATATCCTACCCCTACTAGTTAGTGTTGTGCCCCTGGGAGAGACAGTGTACTCTCATTATCTTGGCACTAAACAGACACTTATGTGGTGCTGTGCAAGTAAACACAAATTAACAAACATCGGCAAATTTTGAAAATATTTGTGACATGAACACAATTTTTTATTGAAAGAAAAACTATCAGTCTGGTATGTGAACTTCTTTTCAGGGGAAACACCTTAAATACTTCACAAATAACTGAGATATCAATATGTGAGATTTTAGGTGTCCATTTTCTTAGACTATGGATTTTAATAATTTTCAGGAAGACTCAGTCTAACTTCCTTTGATCATCTTATGTGGTAATACAGTAAAATGAGTGACAATTGGTAATGCTGACAGTAAAATATTTGCATCCAAGAGCTGGTTTATGAATTATAATTAAGTTTTGACTTTGTCTGTTTCAGACTTTTTAAGTTATGTACTTAGCCAATTTGGACAGACCTTGAAACTTGAATGTTTCATTTTAAAATAAAGTCCTATTAAAAATATATAGAATACTTTCAGGGGAAAAAGACTGAAAAAGTTTCGGAAATTTGAAAGTTTTGTTTGTCATGGAAAATGTAATTAGCTTTATGATACTGACAGCTGATAAATAATTATGCTGAAAGACAGGAAGAGTTACAAGTAACCATTATTTTACTGTGCTGAAATGTTCAAATTAATAACCCTATATTTAAATTTGGAGACTCCAGTAAAATTGTTATGGAAACACTGAATTTTGTGCTGAAAAAAATATTGACATTGTTTTGTTATTGAGATAAGGATATATTGGGTGTGGACTGGATATCCTGGATGATATGGCCCAACATGAAAGTAAGTGCCATATCAACCTGACAGTCTAGGCCCAAGGCCAGTCAGTGATTTATAAGCATTAAATTATCTTTTCCTTTCTTCACTTTTTGTGTTCTGTAATACAAGGTGATCATGTGATGCCATCTTCTGATTTGCACCAGCCACTGTATTCCTTTATTCCTGCAACATGACATGACATTTGCCTACATGCACTGGTATAATGACACGCATCACATGATATTTGCCTACATGCACTGGTATAATGACACACATCACATGACATTTGCCTACATGCACTAGTATAATGACACGCATCACACAACATTTGCCTACATGCACTGGTATAATGACACGCATCACACAACATTTGCCTACATGCACTGGTATAAAATCAGAATAGTAGAGTATGTACCATATTATTAACGTTTTCATATAATAAATTTTCAGCCAATAGGATGAAAGTTTACATAATTTGTGATATGCAATAATTACTTTATATATAATTTTCATCTATCTGTTAATATCATAAACCCTGATCTGATAGCACATAATGCAGATTTAGATCAGTGATTGCACTGCTCACTTGAACTTGTAGGTAGAGTCAACAGTGTAGGCCATTATCTATTGGTACTCAGTGCATGGCAAATCAGGAATTAGTCACTGTTCATGTGAAGTCACAAGTAGAGTCAACAGTGTAGGTCTTGATCTGTTGGTACTCAGAACATGGCAAATCAGGAATTAGTCACTGTTCATGTGAAGTCACAAGTAGAGTCAACAGTGTAGGTCTTGATCTGTTGGTACTCAGAACATGGCAAATCAGGAATTAGTCACTGTTCATGTGAAGTCACAAGTAGAGTCAACAGTGTAGGTCTTGATCTGTTGGTACTCAGAACATGGCAAATCAGGAATTAGTCACTGTTCATGTGAAGTCACAAGTAGAGTCAACAGTGTAGGTCTTGATCTGTTGGTACTCAGAACATGGCAAATCAGGAATTAGTCACTGTTCATGTGAAGTCACAAGTAGAGTCAACAGTATAGACCTTGATCTGATATTGCATAATGCATGATTGATCAGAGATCACATGACTCACTTGATGTACATCTCTCCCTCGACAACTTGTGCACAACGAGGTCCACAAACATAGACCACACTATAAGCAAGGGCATGAGTTACTGAGGGACCTCCCCAAAATCTGTTAGACATCGAGAAAACTGCGGGGGGTGGGGAACTGGGCTGTTTAATGACTGAATCCTTGTTTTACAATCAGGTTGATAAGTCAATACTAAATGTTAATAACCCACTTTTTCTAATGAAGTTGTTTGTAATTCAGTATAAATTACATTTAGTTTCAAAATGTCCAACATGTTAAAGATCGTTAACATTGATCCAACTGGTTTCAACAACCATCACATGTATGCAAAAACATCAGTGTATTACATCACTGCTTTTTGTTTTGTTGATTAGTCTGGTTCCTGAAGTGAGATGTAACGTATAGTGCCAAGTAGGGAGACAATGTAGCAGGGAACTAGACTAACTATTGATACACCACCAAACAAGATTCCATTTTTTTCAAAAACTGGTGACATTTATTTCATGAGACAATTGTCTACATCAAAACTCAATTTTTGTATTGTTCAGTTAGTAAAATATTGATGTCATGATTTCATTGGAAGTAATAGTGAAACTTCTTATCATCCTTGAGGATATCTCTAAGTTCCAGTTCAGAAATTCTCTGAAACTCATTTGCCCACAATAGTCCATATCTGTGAAACCAAGCTCTTTATTTTATGAAGTATTCATTTTGCTTGGTTGCCTTGCTGTCTTTGATCACAGTTATGAAAGAATCAGTTATTTTAAGATAGTTTAATTATGTTACGTACACAATAACATTTATAACAGTGTTCAATTGATCAAATGAAGTGAGTTCATCCGACATATGACTGGGGCTGCTAGATTTTAAGTATGAAGGATTTACATGCCTTTTAACTCTTCTTTTATTCCACCTCCATTATTTGATTCAAAAGACATAATTAATGTGATAATACAAAGGAGGCCAGCTTTTAATTCAGTGCAACAATGCAACAAATACTTCTGCAAGTCAGTTATCAAATCATGGTCAACACTTAATTAGATTGTCAGAGAAATGCTCGCAGACATAGCTGTTATGGTAGATTGACACATTTTTCATTTAAATACACATTGAATTTACAATGATTACACTTAAGAAGAACTAAAAGATAGAACTAAAACACAAATTTCACTTAACAAAAATTTACCAATTGGCATTTAAATATTTATGTACTGCCTACACTAGGCGTAAGTGACATTTTCATTGATCAAAATTTCCTTGACTATCTTTAATTACGGTGTACTAAGAATGTCATTTGGAAAGAAAATGTAACAAATTATATGACTTCTTACTAAAAGTTGATAATTTCATGATGTTGATTAAAATTTCCACATCCTATCTGCCATTTTCGACCATCAAACGAGTGATATATCAGTGTTTCAGTTGCCAATTTTGTTCTGATTTTCTTCAAGTTCAAGAAACAGGGATCACTTGTTTTGTATATTCTGGTTTAAAAATATGGGATCCATGCCTGACTCCGTGTTATAAGCAGGTTCACAAGTTATCAGGGTGTGCATTATAGAGGGAGTGGTATAATATGTAGAATAAATAGTATAGACCTTGATATGATATTGCATAATGCATGAGTGATCTGGGATCACATGACTCACTTGAAATTGTACATGGAATGAATTGTGCAAATCCCAGATATGTTGTTACATCTGTAACAACTACAGATTTACATTCTTTGCCATTTGGTGTATGTGGTACAAATATGGTAGTATAATAGTTTCATAAAGAAGGCATGTAATAAATTAATTATTGATCTCTTTCAGGCACCTGAGAACACAATAACTTTTTCACTAAGTACTGCTAGCAACATTGCAGACTTCTTTTTCATCAATCCAAGAACTGGGCAAGTCTTTCTAACTACATCAGTGCTCAATGTTGCCACAAGTTTCTTCCAAGTAAGTTTACAAGTTTTTATATTGTTTTGTGTGTGTACAGATAAATGGATAGATATAGGCATGGATGGTTGACTGCATGGATGGATAGATATGGGCATGGATGGTTGACTGCATGGATGGATAGATAAAGGCATGGATGGTTGACTGGATGGATGGATAGATACAGGCATGGATGGTTGACTGCATGGATGGATAAATATAGGCATGGATGGTTGATTGGATGGATGGATAGATATAGGCATGGATGGTTGACTGGATGGATTCACACATGCTTCCATTCATATGTGTGCCTTCTAATGATCCAGTTGCCATTTTGACCTCATTTTTATAACCAGTAGGATACTTTAAAATAACATCAAAGTTGGGAAGCATATAATACATGGGGTTTGGGAAGCATATATACATGGGGTTTGGGAAGCATATATACATAGGGTTTCAATAACATGTATACTGAAACATGCTGAAAAATTAATAGTTTTTGAAATACCTATATTTGCTAAAACAATACACTTTTTCAGTTATACTTAGATGACATTCCAGAAATAACAAGGTAGTCAACTTGTAACTTAAAATAAAAACAGTTAAAATGAAACTAGTTTCTCTATCATGTTTACCATATATACATTCTGTAAATGTAAATTTTGTTGAATTTCTAATAATAAAAGGCAACATGGGACTGTAAATCTTTGGATGTGTTCATCTGTGTTAGTATTCCTGTAAAAATCCTTGAGATTTCAGAACATATGATGTAATTAAATGTGTTGTAAAATGTACAAGAAACCATGCCTCCAACACACTTATCCTTCCTGTATAAGCTGGACCATGGAGCAGTGCTTACAGGAAACAACACAATCTTGTAAATCCTGCATATTTAATTCACACTTATCATTTTTCAGTTCCAAGTTCTTGCCACAGATGGTGGAACTCCAGCTCGACAAACAGCAACTACTGTATCAATCACTGTCACAAGGGAGACTGGCCGCTTGACTTTTGCTTTACCATCTTATGCAATAGTGATTTCTGAAACAACAGCCAACAATGTAGTTGTTCTTAGGACAGTTGCTAGCCCAGGTGTAAGTGTTTTTAAAAAATTTAATATATTTTAAAGGTTATGTCATAAATTTTGCATGTGTGGAATTCAGTTCCTATTTCAATATACATGTAATATATTTATGATGGTTATATGAGATAGCTGTGTATGCAGTCAGATGAAATTTCAATAGCAAAGTAAAAACACATTTTAATGAATTGAAATCAATATTTTTTGGAGATTACTTGCTCATATTTTTGTGTTAAGATGTTGGTTAATGAATAGTGGCATGTGAATTTAGTTTGGAAGAGTTATGGCTGTGCATCCTTTTAACAGTCTTTTGTTTTTGCAAGATAACATCACTAACATTATAGATTTTACCAAATTTGGCATGTGAGTTCAGACTGAGTTTGATTAGATGCATTCTGCATCATTTACAAAAGTTACATCCCCTGCTTGCCTGTCGTCCTGAATTTCTACAGCATGACCTTACTGTGTTTCATTGAATTTTGACACACAGTTTGATAATGACGAGACCATCATTGAATTTAATTTTAATTGTATCACATTACCGTTCAGAAGTGTTATGGCCAGTTAATGCCCATCTTTGGTTTTCCCAACAATTCATCTGATTAGAATTCTGTCGAGCAAATTGTAGAGAGCAGCGCCCTGTGTGATACACACATTGTTACTAGTAAATTGTAGAGCAGGGCCCTTGTGATACACACATTGTTACTAGTAAATTGTAGAGCAGGGCCCTGTGTGATACACACATTGTTACTAGTAAATTGTAGAGCAGGGCCCTGCGTGATACACACATTGTTACTAGCAAATTGTAGAGCAGGGTGATACACACATTGTTACTAGTAAATTGTAGAGCAGGGCCCTGTGTGATACACACATTGTTACTAGCAAATTGTAGAGCAGGGCCCTGTGTGATACACACATTGTTACTAGTAAATTGTAGAGCAGGGCCCTGTGTGATACACACATTGTTACTAGTAAATTTTAGAGCAGGGCCCTGTGTGATACACACATTGATACTAGCAAATTGTAGAGCAGGGCCCTGTGTGATACACACATTGTTACTAGCAAATTGTAGAGAACAGGGCCAATTGTTAATTTTGTTTTACTTGACCTTAGGTCTTGGTTGAAAAGAACCAGTCATAATATGGTCCCACAGGACTGAGTAGCCTGTTTTGAATGTTTTATGTACAAAATATCCAACTGAGACAAAGTCATGCTTTTAACATACCGTACCTCATCATAGGTAGCTTTTTACGTAATGTAGGAGATATTCATACTCCCATGAACCACATTATAGCCAGGATCATGAGGTAGCCTTCAAGTTTATGTGCACTGAAAGAAAAGTTCATCACCTATATATTTTATCTTTTTAATTTTTAGACACCAACTTACAGAATCCTTACAAGCTCTCCAATTGACCAAACCTACTTTAATATCAGCCGTAACACTGGAGATATTCTTGTGAATGGAAATCTACTTACTGATCCTCAGCAGTTGACCTTCTTCTTTCTTGTCATTGAGGCTTCTGCAAGTGGAAGTTTGTCGACTCAAACTGCCACTGCAACTGTAAATATTACTGTGACACGTAATGCACATGCCCCAAGATTCAGCCAGGATGTGTATATTACAGCAATAAGGGACATAACTGTGCCAGGCACACAAGTTTTACAAGTCGCCGCATTTGATCAGGATGTGGGAGTAAGTTTCTAATTTCTGGTATCATAATTTTTTACAAACATTCTTGTCAAATGATAATTAACATTTGGTGACATTGTATAGAAATTTCTATACTTGTTTTACAACATTCCTTTAAAATTTTATAGTATTATTTATGCTGAGCTTTTCATGGCAAAAGCTTGATGCAGTCATCATTTTGCATCCATGTACATGTCTTTCTTGTTTGTATACCCATACATATATCCATCCATGTACATGTCTTTCTTGTTTGTATACCCATCCATATATCCATCCATGTACATGTCTTTCTTGTGTTATGAGTCTATGCTCTTAAAATAAGTAACAGAAAAGAGTGAAGACAATAAGCTTTGTAAAATTTAACAAAAAATTTATTTCCCTAGAATACAAAGTGAAAAATAAGAAAAAAGAGCTTAAGGTATTGGGAATTAAATCCAAAAATAATCCAAGAATTAAAGACACAAGTCCTAGTGATAAAAGTCCTGAATAAAACTCAGTTCAAGTCCCGAAGAGATTTAAAATTGAAGGCGATGACATGTCTGTTATGGCCTGCATCATACTGATGTGTCAACAGTCTCTTGTTGAATCACAGAAATATTATTCCAGGTTTGAATTCAGTATGAATTCCAATGAATGTCTTTATCTAAGAATTTTGTCAGAGCACTTTTGTATTTCCAGAGAAAATATCACTTGAAATCAATAATTTGAAGAAAGTGAAATTCAGCCCATACTGGACACAACATAACACAGTTTAAAGTGCCAGATGTTAAAGCACAACTGGTAATATTCTGACAGTCACAAGATAATATAGTTCTCTGTTTGACCTCAGGTCAAAAATTAGCATTTTCTAAAAACAACCATTACCTAATGTAAAATAACCTTCTTGAGTGATCTAATGAGCCTTGTTTATTTAAAACATAATACCCTATAAAATTCACTTTGGAATCCCCAAAACCCTGACCAAAATCAACATGTTTACCTGCATAATAATTTCGTCAATGAATTCATAACCATAGAGGATAATTAAGCTATTATTGGTTGTTTACATCAATGAAATAAAACAAATTAAAGAAAGTCAATCAGGTCAAACAGAACTGAACTCAATTCTGGACAAGGTCAAGTCCAGCAAACAATGTTACATTACAAAAACATCCATACATCCATCCATGTACATGTCTTTCTTGTTTGCATAACCATCCATATATCCATCCATGTACATGTCTTTCTTATTTGTATACCTATCTATATATCCATCCATGAATCAACACTCTACATTAAGGGCAGCCTTAATTTTACACTAAGTTTATTGTTACAGTTTTGGTTCTTGCTATATAGACAGCGGACAGAACAAAGAAAGAAATCTTTTATTCAGTGGCTTCCATCACTTAATTGTAACAATTTTATAACTAATGTGTTATTAACAAACATACTACATTTGTAAGTTTCATATTTTTAAGTGCGTAATAGATCAAAAAGAAGGACATGCCTATTTTACCCTTAATTCATACACACATTAGGGTCAATACACGAGAGAATAACAAGCAGTGGTATATGCATGCTTGATGTACATGAGATAATTCATTCAATCTATGCAAGCAAGATGCATCCAGATCAAAATATGTTTTGTGAGTGGACTATTCACTTGTAATTACTCCATTGGAAAGGTCAAAAGGGCACTAAATCAAAATATATTTTGTGAGTGGACTATTCACTTGTAATTATTCCATTTTAAAGGTCAAAAGGACAGTTCATCAAAATATATTTTGTGAGTGGACTATTCTCTTGTAATTATTCCACTGGGAAAGTCAAATGGACAGTTCATCAAAATATGTTTTTTGAGTGGACTATTCGCTTGTAATTATTCCATTGGGAAAGTCAAATGGACAGTTCATCAAAGTATGTTTTGTGAGTGGACTATTCACTTGTAATTGGAGAGATCAAAAGGACAGTTCATTATTGTTGATCTGTGGAGTAATCCAATGTTTAATTCTGTCCTATGAAATGGACATTTTTGTTTTTTTGTGAATTGAAATGGTGATTTATATCCCATACTGCCAGAGAAAATCTTGTACTTTTTGATTGAATGCTGTTTATATAAAAAATTGTGAATCATATTTTGAGAAGTTTAAATCATTTACTTTTATGTTTTATTTTAACACTTTACATAATGTTAACATTTCACCATTTGTCTTTAATCTTGTAGTGCTTGGCACCAGATGGCCATTAATGTTCCAATGTATCATTAAACCCAAATATATACATACCAATGTTTGATGGTTGGTCCCTAGTAGAGCCTTGGCCTTGGATTTATTTTCTGACTCAGTTTAAATGACCTTTGCAACACATAGACAAAAGTAACCCAACTTAAATGACCTTTGTGACAAATAGACAACAGTAACCCAATTTAAATGACCTTTGGGACATATAGACAACAGTAACCCAATTTAAATGACCTTTGGGACATGTAGACAACAGTAACCCAATTTAAATGACCTTTGTGACAAATAGACAACAGTAACCCAATTTAAATGACCTTTGAGACAAATAAACAACAGTAACCCAATTTAAAGGGCTTTTGGGATATGTAGACAACAGTAACCCAATTTAAATGACCTTCGGGACATGAGGACAACCATAACCCTTTCTCTTAAAGAAGGATGAAAGACCATGCTTTAGTTTTTTCTCCATTATGCAGGATGTAGTGTCCTACAGACTTCAGAACTCCAGTGCGCAAGCCCCAGATTACTTCTACTTCAATCCTGGCAC